>MU184138.1:29360-47064 GCA_016904865.1 Pissodes strobi | reverse complement strand
ACGTAAGGATTTTCTTGTTTAAATAAAACGAATGAACTGCTCTTCTGGCTTCTCGTTTTTCATTTTCATCCATAACAATGTTTCTCCTTCCAGATCGTGTGTTGTGTGAAGCCTTCATACAGCCACTTGTTGATTCACGTAAAATCTTATACAGTGTGTCCAAAAAAGTATGCAACATATGGGAAACTTTTTTATTATTGGTTTCTCAGAAAATTTTATTCTTGATAAAAGTTGGTGCTTGCCCTAAAACAGTAAATGAGTATTTCAAATTTTCCGTATTGCTTTTAGTGCGGGCGCAAATGTCATTTTTCCGAAATCGCGTCAAGAGTAAAGTACCTTAATTTATAAAGATACAGCAAATCTTATGAGGAAAAGTTCTTCCAAATTAAAAAAGTAATCTAAATTTTAAATTTGAGTTAAGTATGTCAACTTTTAATTTTTCTTGTTTTTTCTTGATTTTTTCTTAAACGTTACGCCACTGGCGAATGTTTTGTTCTTTTGTTATTAGTATACTTGCCAAGTAACTTCAAAATTTATTTAAGATAGAAATTAGTTACCTAGTTGCATAATGTTGCAGTTTTTCCAGAGATAATAGCCCGTTTAGGTATCAGTGTGTTGCAAACACATTTAAACATTTTTGATTCAAAAATTTTTCAACTCAAAATCATGAAGAGACCCAACTCTTTTCATTTCATAAATAAATTTTGAAGTTGCTTGGCAAGTATACTAATAACAAAAGAACAAAGCATTCACCGATGGCGTAAAGTTTGAGAAAAAAAAATCGAGAAAAAAAGGGAATTTAAAAATTGATGTACTTAACTCAAATTTCATATTTAAATTACTTTTTTAATTTGGAAGAACTTTTCCTTATAAGATTTTGCTGTATCTTTATAATTTAAGGTACTTTACTCTTGACGCGATTTCGGAGAAATGGCACTAAGAGCAGTACGTAAAATTTGAAATACTCGTTTACTGTTTTAGGGCAAGCACCAACTTTTATGAAGAATAAAATTTTCGGAGAATCCAATAATAAAGAAGTTTCCCATATGTTGCATACTTTTTTGGACACACTGTATATAGATGTAAGTCCGACTCCTGTCATTTGTGAACACATTTCAACAATTTTAACCACACCAGGAGTAGGCTGTTGATGTTTAAGCGAATTGTACACATTTAAAATAATTGTGTTCTAGACAACTGATAAAGGACACTTGAAAATTCTCTTCACTGGGGAAAACTGAGAACGTACCATTTGTACAGGGTGTCCCAAATTCGAGCCTCATCATTGGGATCTCGGAAACTAGAAGATATACGAGGTCGGTTAAATGGAGGCAAAGTTGCGCAGTTTGATGCTGATCAAAATGCCACCTTACAAGTTTAAAAATTCCGAGTACTTCCGAAGATTTTTGGAAAAAACCGAATATTCTCGATTTCATATTTATTTTTTATAACTCTATTTGAAGAGATATAACAAAATAAATTTCACATTTTCATTGCTACTTTTTATGTTATTCAAGACGGTGTTATCAGATTTTGAAGCCGACGTTTCGTCTTTGAGCTGCCATCATTAACTTTGTTTTTTTAAATACGGCCCTGGATTTTTTATTACGGATTTTAAGAGCTTCTAAAGTCCCAAAACCAATGATGTATCGCACTTGTTCGAAAAAATCGTATTAATGGCATTTTCCATAAGAACTCATGTGTTAGAGAGAGACAGAAGATAGTGGCTCTTTTATATCAGTTTTTAAGAGCTTCTGATGTGTAGGAACGAATGATATATTGCACTTTTTCGAAAACAATCATTTTAACGATTTCCTGTTAAGATCTCACCAAAAATCTGTTTTCTATCTCTCTCTAACACATGATTTCCAATGAAAAATGACATTAATATGACTTTTTCGAACAAGTGTGATACATTATTGGTTTTGGGACTTTAGAAGCTCTTAAAATCCGTAATAAAATATCCAGGGCCGTATTTAAAAAAACAAAAATGATGATGTAGATGTAGAACAAAAAAAGTAGCAATGAGAATGTGAAATTTATTTTGTTATATCTATTCAAATAGAGTCATAAAAAAATAAAAATGAAATCGCGAATATTCGTTTTTTTTCTAAATATCTTCGGAAGTATTCGGAATTTTTTAACTTTTAAGGTGGCATTTTGATCAACATCAAATTGCGCAACTTTGCCTCCATTTGACCGACCTCGTATCTCTTCTAGTTTCCGAGATCTCAATGATGAGGCTCGAATTTGGGACACCCTGTACAGATATCGGTATCAGCCGGTCTTACAACAAATACTAAACCTGAACAAGCTAAGGGCCCGAAATATCCAATAGGCTCGTGATAAATAACAATTCAGGTGTGTTCAGGTACAAAATATGCAGGTGGATAAAATAAATAATTCAAGTAAATGATGATATTATATAATATGTAATATTTTGATTTTAATATTTACATGATTTCTTCGTACAGTGTTCGATTTTTAACATTTTAACATCTTGATTTAAGGAACGCCCATGGAAAGTCTGTTAAGAATTCTATTGGACAATCATTTACAACTTCGCAGCATTACCAAATAGACTATAATTAAAACTGAGTTTAATCACCTCTTTATTAGGAGTAATGATATCAAAAATTTTTAATATGTCTACATGCTCTTAACCAAATTGATTAACACGTATTGCTAACTAACACTGCAAACTTGAAAATATTCCCTTTTTCCAGGTTATTGAAAATTCTGCCCACTGAAAGCAAATAGATAAAGCAGAATCTCACCAAGCATCACTCAATACTCAATACTGGGAATACACATCAAGTTTATTTGCGCCAGCAACAAATTCCTAACAAATAGTTTTAATCACGATTTGTGTTAGAATAACTTGGTTGCGTTTGCCTCAGTAAATAATCAATGAAGTTTTAAGTGTATTGTTCATGCAATTGTCATTCCAATTTAAATAGTAAATACTCATGACTCGGCTACTTACATATACAAAAACAGCGTAGTAAGTTCTGTATATAGGTTGATGGTCATGTGGCTAAATTTCCGTTCTCCACTTTCCCAAATATGAGCACTCAACTTGAGATAATTTGACAGCGGCAACTCTCTCACTTGAACACTTTTTAAAATGTTATACATCTACAACAAAAATCAAATCAGCAATTTCGTCTTTTTATACAGGAGTTGACATTGTGATTATCATACTTAATTTTGGCCATTTTTTTCTTCCGAAGACGCTCACCTGAACAAATTAACTTCCTCCTTTTAAATTAAATTGCTTTTTTATTATTTAAAAATACCATCATACTCATACTGTGTGTTCCAAAAGTTCAAAACAACTTCAATTTGATGGAACATTTTATAAAACAAAATAATTTTTTTCAATATTTAAAAATGAATCATATCCTATATTGGGTGATGATTTTAACATTATTTGCAAACCTCAATTGGCTATCTAGAAATAACCTGCAAACAGAATCTCGTCAAAAGATGGATGGCATCTCCTTTTTGTATGATGCCAATTTACGATTGAGCCGGAAATAATCCGAGAACAATTTCAAATTTAAAAAATCTACTATACCTGTAATAAGATTCCATGGCATTCATTATCACCAATTTTAGGATTTGAAATTTTGGTAAAACATTTGTCGAAATGATCTTGGACATCTTTTACATTAATCAAGGCTACGGACGCCTTTGCAGCTGCTTCCCTCGTAGTGTATACGGGATTTGACAAGCAAACATCGATGTACGGTAGATACTCTGATACCTTAAATGCATAGAAATTGTTGAGCTATGGAATAAAAATTATTTCCTTTAAATAGTCGAACCTCATGGCAGATTACGTTTAACCTCCTTAAGAGTTGCATTAATACTGTAAATATTTATCCAATGCTAGACATCTAAAAATTGAAGAGTAGTAATGAGGAAAACCTGAGGCCGAAAGTACTTCGTTATGCTTTTTCACACTCAAATTGCACAAAATACTCTTAATATTGTGAGCGGACAAAGATAAAATTACCTCCGTTATATTTGCAAGTGACTAAATATGTATCAACAAATATATTAATAATCATTTATTTACCTGATGGGGACCTTCATCAAAATTCGATGGATAGAGCCTGGACAGAATCATCAAAATTGGCTGCAGGATTAAACTGGACTTATTGTGGCATTCTTCGGCTAAACTATTTAGAATGAACTTGTAAAGCTCTTGATATCTTAAAAAGAAGACCTTGACAGTAAGTTTATTCTTAATACAAAGCTGATCCAGATCTGCAGTTCTCTGAACTCCAAACATTCTTGTCATGAGAGCAGCGAATAGAAGGGTACTAGAGTTTCTTACCTAAAATATGCCGTTTAATTCATGTTACGTGTTAAAAAAAATTAGGTAACCAAACAGATTTAACTCCACGTTTTGTTGTACTCCTACGTTCCAATTAATGTAGACAATTCAGGCAAAAAGCAACGTTTCATAGAGAAAAAGTTTGGATTGACGATGACAGCATATTATATAGAAAAAATATTAGTGTCAGGCTGTAACTTACTCCCCAAGCATCGCTCTTGAATCCCGTTATGGCTAAAATGACGCCTCTGGCAACGTAAGGCGCGACAAGTTCCCCCAGTTTGGAATGTCTAAATACAGCCCTAAGTACATTTAGACAATGCATTCTGGTTTCGTCGTTACCGTTCTCGCAGTCTTCAGCGCCTTTAAATAGATTAACCATCGTGTTGTGGAAGTAAGATGGATCAGGTTCTGTTGTAAGTATTGACAATATCAAAAACGGGAGACCTAAAAATAAAAAAGTTTCAATTTATTTAATTTGTTCCTAATTTGTACAGGACCAGTTGACATATTTTTATTTTATTTTATTTATCAATATACGGGATACCCCATTTTTAAATTACATTTCAAATAATCAACATTCACGAAACAATAGCATATGTAAATCTTAAAAAAAAAGAATGAATATATCAAGTTATAGCTTTGACCGCAAGATACTGCAACGATATTTATTAAATGAGCCTCCGAAAGGATCAATCTCAGGATGAGCATTCAGAAGTGCAAGGCTACGGGCACCATAATTAGTCCTATGGGTACCAAGCGAGAAGATCTCACACTTCCTAAGAGCTCGAGATGGTATTTTAAGAGATATCTGACTGAGAAGATGAGGACAGTCAATATGACCATTAATCAACTTATATATAAAATACAAGTCGCAGAGTCTTCGTCTGTCCTCAAGTGATTGAAGACAGAGGAGCCGCCAGACCCCATCAAGATCATCCGCTGCACCAAGCCTGTAAGCACAACAGCTTAAAAACTTACGCTGGACTCCTTCCAGTTGCGCTTTGTAGACATTGTAAAAAGGTGACCACACAATTGAAGCATACTCCAAATAGGATCTAACCAGGAAGCAGTACAGTAAGCGAAGTGAGCTCACCGACAGGTCTCTGTCAATTTTGAGGATGAACCCCAACATCTGATAAGCTTTACTTACTCGTTATATACTAAACATGATCTCTAAAAGTGTTTTCCGAATCAAGATAAATCCCCAAATACTTAACCAAATCGACAACATTTAAATCATGACCATTAATTTTATAAGTAGTTCTAACAGTTTTTTTCATGTGTTTAAAAAAGCTAATGGAAAAACACTTGTCAGCATTCAGGGACAATCCACTGATCTCCGACCAATCTGAAAAAGCTGTTAAAAAGCGCTGGAGCAATGTGTAATCGCTTTCATGATCAATAATTCTAAACATTTTGAGATCATCAACATAAAGTAAGTACTCACAGTCCCCAAGATAACTATCAATGTCACAACGAAACAGGCTGAACAATAGCGGAGCACATTGGCCACCCAAGTAGCATCAATGATACCAGATTTAAAGTTTCCAATCTTAACCCTCTGTGTGCATCCCACCAACATACTCTGGAGACACCTCACCGACCGTTCATCAAAGCCAATCGCTCTGAGCTTGGCAACGAAAAAATTATGATCTACCCTGTCAAACGCCTTGGATAAGTCAGTGTAGATTGCATCAACTCGACAACCTCCCTCCAAGACGCTCAGCAGGACAGTCTCATAAGAAACCAAATTGGAAACGGTAGACATACCGCTGACAAAGCCGTGTTGATGCGAATCAATAAACTGTTTACACATCCAGCCCGATTGATCGTGCACAAGGCCATCGAGCAATTTAGGAATTGCAGATTATTTAGATATGCTCCTATAATTACTTACACATTCCCTCTCCCCACATTTAAAAATAGGTACTATAAAGCTTTCCTTCCAGATCTCCGGAAGCTCATCCTCAGCCAGTGACCCATTAAGTAGCATCCACAGAGGCCTGGTTATGCTGTACCTAAGATTACTGAGTAAATACTCTGGAATACCGTCAGGACCCGATGACATTTTTAGTGGCAAATGTGAGACTTTGTCCAAAAACATCTGCCAAACTTATGGCCTTAAGTCCAAAGTCAATACATTTGTCAATTTTATAATCAGACATAATTATGTCACTATTACTATACACTGTTGAGAAATACTCACAAAAAAGATTAGCAATTCCCTGTCCAGTAGTGGCTATTTTGTTGTTGTAATACATACAACTAGGTAGTTCATTAGACCTTCTCTGAGAATTTACAAATGACCAAAACATCTTTGGATTCTCAAAAATGCTATGCTCAGCTCTTTCCAAAAAGATTACATAGTCCCTCTATGCCAAAATCTTACATTGTGATCTGAGAATAGAAAACTGCTCATAGTGAAACTGAGATCCTGATTTACAAAATTCTTTATGTGCCTTTTTCTTGTCAATTATGCAACTTTTCAGTTCGGCAGAAAAATTATTAGGAAAGTTTGAGCTTCTATACATTTTCAAAGGTACGAAATCATTCAATGCCTCATTCAATATTTTGTAAAACAAACTAGTAGATTCATGTATGTTTTTGTTTGAGAAAATCATTTCCCATTGAATATTCACAAGATAATTATTAAGAGATACAAAATCTGAGTTCCGATAATCACGATAAGCTATCTCTCAACTCACTGTTTTGATTTCCATTGCATTTATCAGACATACATAAGCATTATGATGTACGCTACAAGGAAGTAAAGGGTCACTGGCCAAACTAATAGATGAGTTCCCTACATGACTAAAAATTAAATCCAAGTATATATTACGAGTATTAGGTATTGTGATTAGCTGGCTAAGATTCAAAAAGGCAAAGTTCTCAGCAACTATTTCAGCATGATTTCCTGTCGAAGTTGCTCCATTTACCACGAGGTAAATTATATTCCCCACAAAGCAAAAGGCTGGCAGTGGAGTAGTCATGTCATATTTCCTCAACAGCTTCGCAATGATGAAAATTTGTTTCCGCTTCTCTGTTCGGAGGTATATAAACTCCACCAACAACCAGATGAGAGGAGCTCCGCTTAACAAACACAAAGAGGTGTTCCACCAAATTATACTTTGTTTTTATCATCCTATTTAGGGCTCAGAGTCTTACGCACAAAAATAACTCCTCCTCCCCTCTTCTTCTCACTAGCTGTCTCGGTTCTGTCGCTACGAATGCAGTGAAGCCTTTACACAAACCTCAGCATCAGCCACTCTACCATTCAGCCAACTTTCAGTTAGTACAATAACATCGTAATCACACAGAGATATTGCCTGTTTCAAGTCCTTAATTTTCGTGTTCATGCCACCAACATTTTGATAATACACCTCCAATGGAGTTAGTGATCGTCTTTTGAGCGTGTATTGGTGGTTTGGCTTTCCTGTGCAGTTAATTTAGCAATAAAAGGACTACCATTTCTAAATCGGATTCCCATATTCTTCCCACCATCACTCGTCCTGCGATCCAATTCCTCATATAAGGACTTTATAACACTTCTCTGCATTACAGTGAGATCAGGTTTAATCTTAATACTACTCTCACTGATTCTTGACTTCATTTTAAAACACTGTGAGACAACACCCGAATCAGAGAAAATTACCTTAATAGGCCTCGGACGGTCACCCGATCTACCTACACGCACTACTTTGTACTCCCCAACCTGCTGAACTTCCAGTGTGCTAAGCAAATTACTAACGTGAGATTTGTCGTGATTCACTCGTACTTTAATGTCATTTGAAGAGTTCTCGTCAATATTGAATATCATTAAATTTTTAGATCTTGCCGACCTCTCTTGTAATTCTGTAAACATATCAGTACTTTTGTCAGATAACGGGCCGGACGAGAGTAGACCTCTATCACCACGATCTCCCGCCCTAATTGAAAAGTTTTCCTCCTGAAGCTCAATAACTTTGGATTCCAAAAGATTGATTCGCTTGTTTTTAGAGTGTATTTTGTCATTGATCTCATAAAGGGCAGTTTGTAACCCTCTTTTCTAATCGAGAAGTTCAACCACCCCAGAAATAACACACAGACCATCCTTGTTTGTTGTACTTTATTTAGTAAATTATCTAATTGTTTTCGTAACATAACCTCACAATATTCAGTGGCTGAGGACACGCCCCTCTCAGTTGCCGGCGGAACGCCAGGTTCATGGAGATGATCACGGATTGCCGTAGTTTTACTTAGACTGCAGCCGGCATTATTGCCAATATTCGAGACACCACCTTTTCCAACTGATAAACGTTTGTTTACATTTTTTATGCAAGTTTTGCATGACCAATAATGCGACTTAGTTTTCTTAAATTGAGCACATATTTTATCGTACTCCATTTTACTCACGCCCGCACAACCTTTGTGAATCCATGTACAACACGAAGAACATTCTATAGACGTTTAGTGGCTTTTAATTACTCTATCACAATATGGACATACACACTCCGCCATTTTACTATAATTTGAAATGATAATATGATAATCAAGGCGATACTTTAAAACGTCGGTTTTTATTTATTTATACAAGTATTAACAGCGGTAAAGCGCCAATAATTACAGATACTGACTTATTATAAAATATCACAAATCCTTATCACATAATCATATCATAGTCAAAATTACACAATATATCAAGAGACTAAAATTATAAATACGTAGTAAGTATATAGGTAATGTTCTGTCCATCAACTGATTGTTCTCAATCTTCCATCAATTAATTCTTTAAATTTATCAAGACTAGTTGCATTGATATCAATATCTGAAGCATACAAATTAAACCAATAACACATTCTAAAAATTAGTGAATTTTTGTACAAGTTCGTGCGGGGGTGTGCGAGGTAGAAAGTATTTGTGCTTCGGGAGTTAACTCTATTTATTGAAAAAGGCAGTTGGCTGAGAATATCCGGGCAATCTATATTCCCTTTTAATATTTGGACTAAAGTACATAAAAGTATTTTAATTCTTCTTTTCTCTAGGGATAGCCTCCCAAAGATTCCCAACAAGTAATCGTTGTCACAACCTCTGCAGGGATATACACCATATTTCCTATAATACAAGCGCTTCAAGAAAGTTCTCTGCACCCTCTCGATAAGTGTTATCCAAACACTGTAATACGGGGACCAAATAATACTACCGAACTCCAACATCGGTAGAACAAGGCTGTCGAAAAGACGAAGGCTGACCTCAATATTAAACTCTTTTGTGGTTCTTGCAATGAAGCCTGATATTTTTTGGGCACTTTCAATTTTGGTTACTATGTGACTAGAGAAGGACAATTTCAAAAATGACTCCGAGTTCCTTTTGCTCAGTTACCCTAGGAAGCTTATTTTATTTAAAGCACCATGATTCAATAGCACCATGATTCAAGGTAGACATACACGCACATTTACTTACATTAAGGCTAAAGCCATACGCATCACACCAGCTTGCCACCCCACAGAGGTCATTTTGCAATGACTCATTGATGCTGTCGACCCGAAAAAAGCACTTGAAATCGTCAGCAAACAGTAGCCGCCTTGCATCTTTAATGTTACTCATTAAGCTATTAATAGTTATCAAAAATAGGACCGGCCCAAAATTGGAGCCCTGGGGGACCCCAGAGGTACTGGTGAATACTTCAGACCTGCACCCCTTAACTTCCACATACTGACACCTATGACTCAGGTAAGACTTGATCAAGTTTACAATATATGGAGAAACATCCAACTCTGCCAGAGACCTCAATATCACGCAATGTCTCACCCTGTCAATTGCCTTTTCCATATCAGTGTATATAACATCCACTTGAGACTTACAATTTATAGCTTCGTGGATCTATTGGCAGAAGGAGGCTAAGTTTGTAAAAGTTGATTTTTTAGGCAGAAAACCATGCTGGCACGATGTAATACGGCCAGAAACCTCATCAAAGAGACGTTCGAAGATAACCAATTCAAACACTTTGGAAATTGAACTCATGATACTAATTGGCCCATAATTTTTTATATCATCCCTTGAACCAGTTTTGAAAATAGGGATGATTTTGTTAACTTTCCATTTACCTGGATAAGAAGACGTTTTTAGAATTATTGCATTAAAAAGAAAATTAAGTGGTTTTGATAGATGATCATGGCAGCCCTTCAGAATAAAGCCCGGAATTCCATCAGGACCAATTTTCCCAACTGCCTTCATAATTTCATCAACGGACATGTGTCTGCTGTAAAAAGATGCCATTGGAGTCGCAGTCCCGCAGCCCACATCAGTATCATCAAAGAGCATCGATTTTTAAAAAAATTGCAAAACCGTCAGCCACTCTCTGAGACTCCAAATACTCCGGGCCATCAAGAAACATCTCCCCCAGAATGTCAGGAGACGTTCTCAAGCTCTTTACGTAAGACCAAAATGCCCTGGGGTTAGTTTTTAAGGCAGCTTCAAAGTCGTGAAGATAGTTGGAGTGGGCAAGTTTGATATTAGCTTTCACATTTTGCCTCGTGATGAGATATTTGAGCCTCCAGTAGTGTGACTTATGTTTTTTAGTTTTAAGAAAAAGCTTATATTTTTGCTTAATAAGTGTAATTATTTCTTTAGTATACCACACTATTATCTTTTTGAGTTGATTTTGGGATGCACTTCACAAATATGTTTTCAATGATAGAGTAAAAACTTTTCACAGCCAAGTCAACATCCGCAATCCTTTCCAGGCTCTCCCAATTCTGCTCCGAAAGTAGTGTGTACAACAAATAAAAATATGCTTTCCTAAAACTGAATTTGGTGGTTGACATCGTTTTACAGTATTCAACTCGTTGGCTTATTTGAACACATACACTTAAACAAGGATGATGATCATCAATTGGCAGCCAGTCGTCATCCGTTTCATCGACCTGAACACCCTCGAATCTGGCGATAACGAGATCAAGGATCACACCATTATGATTACTGACCTGATTTGCCTCAAATAAACCATTAAAAGATATAAAAGACTTAAGAACCCCCAATACTGCATTACAGGACGGACGATTCACATAGCTAGGTATGTTGAAGTCAACAATTATAACATACTCGCCATTATTTACGTTTGACAAATTGGCCTCAATCTTTTCAAAGAATTGCTCATACGACTCAACTGCACTATTAGGAACAAAATAGCCCACTATCAAATATAGCTTATAATTTGGATTAAGTACTACTTTAATACACAATGCTTCCTGACCGTCATCAAAGATATTCTCCTCGGTTACGATAAAGCTGCTGAGGAAAATTTACATCAGAAACAATATTTGCAACAGGGTCACAGGGTATGGTATCATCACGAGGAGAGAGAGACAGATCAAGGTCTCGATTGTAAGAGAGTCACCGACCACAGAAACATCTCAGGCAGAGAGTGACAGATCAAGTCTATCATCAATGGCACCTGAGCTATCCCCACTTAAAGAGATACTAGATGTACTCAGTTGAATCTATCATTAACTGCGATCGATGATTAATTGCTTTTTCGTCAAAATTAATAAATATGAGATTTTTGTTAGGAGTACAGTTTATGGCGGTGCTAATATCGCCAGATAACCTTATATTTGAAAGCCTCCTGCCCAAGATATTACAACATCGACAAAGGCCATTTTATACGAAGAGAAATCATTTAACTTAAGAAATTACTTAGCCTATAATGAAAAGCAGTACAAATGTTTGAATTTTTAGAACATATAGGTATAGACAAGACGATAACATTAGTATGGACGCACATTTTTAGTTTGTTTACAATGTAACGAAATTTTGAAAACAGATTATTATGAAAATCGTTATATCCTGACAGGAGAATCAAATAGTCATCTTTATTAAAGTTAGTACATAAAGCGTCGGCTATGTTGAGGTTTGGAACCTTCGGCAACATGCACTAGAGTGCACGAGTTTTAATCATCTCCTGATGATGCTAACATGGTTAGCGAAACGCGCGTCGAGTGCAAAAATTCTGTTTCGGTATTGTGGATAAAGCTCAGTGTTAGTTTAAAGCGTCGGCATTTTTCCAGACATCCTCGAGAAGAGCAAACGGTTTGATAATGCTTTGAACTGCATATGATTCCCCAAGGTCCTGTCTCAATTTGGAGTCCAACCCTTAACCCATCCGATCACATAGCAGAAGTATGCGGTTTTTCTTCTGCTTTCTCATTGAATTGGCCGGCGGAGTAGACAATTTATTATTTACAATAGCATGGTTGCATGTAACTGACTCGGTTTGGGAACACTGATCGACGCCTTCCGCTGCGGTAAGCTTTCTCGCAATCAGTTTCTTATTAAGACCATTTTAGCTGTGAATAAGAATTTTTCCAATTCGATAACGTTAGTCAGTTTTCTAATATTCCTAACATACATTTACTAGCTACATCTACCGTCATAATTCTGACTTTAGTGTAGTTTCGATACTTGGCCAACGTTGACGGTTTAAGCCATATAACCGGCCACGGTACCCTCACGGGTATATTATACTGTGGCACACACACATAAAAAAACACCTATAGAATACTGGAGAGTCTAACTGTCGTATTTACTGAAATTACACTTTTCCTGCAACAAGGGCACTGCAAAATAACAAATCTAAAGTGAACTTGCTAGAGACAAGTGGACAAATTATATGTACGCAATCGAAATTTTCTCATACAACAGGTTTCAATAGTGTTCAAGTTCACTTTAAACAATAGCAAGGGCAGAGAAATAACATACCTGCACTTCGTCTGGTAGCACACAAATCCTCAGAATGTTTCTTCCCAGTACACAGATCCACTGCTTCCTGCAACCACTGCTTCGGTAAATTGGATATATTTTGACGCGTTGATCTCCAGAAATACTCACAAATAATACTGAACCCCACGTAAGCTTGCTCAAAAACTCCTCTGTGCTTACTCTGAATAAATACATTCACAAAAAATTCTCCAATTTTATTTAGAGTTTCTTCAGAGAGCATGGGTAGTTGACTCTCAAGTTTGATTGACTGCTTGACGATTTCGGCCAATAGTAAGGTCATTTCTTTCATGGTTCTCCATGCATATACTAAAATACAAAATTTTGAAAACCATTGATTCCTCTGCTGGCTGACATGATTTTACGCTCAAAACACCGTTCAACTTTCACAAATTATGATTTACCAAAACATACCTAAAATCATTTGAGCCTTAGGTGACTCTGATTCATCATTATCACAGATTTCCTCCACATTTTCAGGCAGGAATCCTTCTGGAGATGGATTGCATACTACTGGCATAATTTTTTCGCTTATACTAAAGCAAGTGGAGACTAGATGGTCAAAAACTCCTGCATATGTGTCATTATGTTGGCTGTAAAATAATATTAAGTAGATAATTTATAGGTGATTAGCAATATTATGTTCGTAAAATGATTGAACAACTGTTAGTATAGCACATATAATATGACTTACTCTAATTCTCGATTTTCCAGTAAATGCCTAATACTCAATATTAAACCATACACAGCCGTTTTAGCCATACTGATGTGGTCGATTTTAATTTCGGCACTCTGATTTAGAAACTTTCTCGTCAAGACTACGATCATGTCCAGCGTGGGGTCATTTAGCTTTTTCGTTTCTTCACCACACTCGCAGTGCACAATATCATAAAAATAGGGCGAAAAGGAACAAACTTCGAACAAGTAAGCAGCTGAAAGGGTCTTGCTCGGTTTTACGTCGAGCGCGAGCTCGAAACTGCGTTGCATGTATTTGAATGTGAAACTAACGTTCTAAAACATATGAAATTAAATCCATGGTACCAAAAAACATATGTTTTCTCACAGAATTTTTAATGAATGATCACAAACGGAAGTTTAGTTATTTACCATAAAACCCAAATAGTGCGGCGGCAATGTCTTCAACAGCTTAACGATCATCTTTTTATTGGCTTCGTAAGTGTCAAACAGGATATTATGACTGTTTTTGACATCGTCTTCATTCCAGCAACTTTTCCATTCGTCAGATGAGAGAATGTCGCGTATCACCAATAACAATTCTAGGCTAGTAGCTCTTCTAGGAAAATTCGAGTCATAAGACAAATTACCTAAAATATGATTTAACAGAATGTAATATATTATATGGAGGGATCAGAAATGTATAATAATCACAGACAATAGCAGGCGCTACTGAGATAAATAATTGCATGACAACATAATATATTAGGGGATTTCTCAAACAAATATGTAAGTTGTGATTCATTAAAGCTATAGTTTTCTTATTTCTAGTTTCATAGCTTACAAATGCGGTAATTGATAAAAACTTATATATAACTTGAATACATAAAATAAACGGCTAGCAACCATCCGAATGTTTTTCTGCTACCTGTTACGGGTGGAAATTTTTCTATTTATAGAAGTCATTTTAGGAAGGAATATCGTTTGGATAATCATCTCTATTGTCTTTTTTTCGATATCGAACCTGTCTAGTATTCTGACAGCAGTATTCAAATTGTCATTTAAGGATGTTAGTTGAATGACAGTCAATAGATTTTGACGTGATTACAGTTTTTTTTCTTTTTATTAATCTAGTAGGATGAGGGAACACAGAAGAATCGGTTGTTGTTGATTCTGTGTCTTTGGTCTTCGTCATTAGCCGTAGAAAATTCCCTGCGTGAGAAGATAGCTCCCGAAAAGTTTTTCATTTTTTAGATGAAATAGGCTGGAAGCCATTTGAGACTCTCGAGAGAGGGATGTTGTTTTGTAGAAGAAGTAATTTCTACCAACCGCCATTATGGCAATAATCTCAAATATTTCTCTGAGATACCCAGGAAGGTTTTGGTGAACCCCAGTTATGGGTAAGCTGTTTTAAGTTGTTTTGAATGTAGAATTTCAATTAGATTATTGGGGCCGAGTTTTGACATTTCCGTTATTTTCATATTAGGTTGCTTTTATGGATTAATTTCCGTTTTAGGGTTCTAGTTGCGGATTCCCTGTAGGGTTGTAAGAACTACATTTTTCTTGGAACCTGACGAAATTAGACTACTCATTAGTTTTGGATTAACAGAGAATGATGATGGTCAATTTATGGACATAGTTATAATCGATTAAACGACTGGGAACATTTTCTTCCTTAAAAATACGAAGAAGGAAAAGGGGAACTCCTCTTTGGTTTATAGGAGGTCCCTTACCAAGATAAGTTTTTATTTTTAGTCAACAATAACGTTTACCTGTCAGTGATTTTTATTTTATTTTTATTTTATTTTATTTTATTTATCAACGAGCCTTACCCACTATCAGTACAATCCATGTCAATATAACTATAAAATTACTACTATTCACGAATATTAATCTGTAATACTATATAATATCATTAATTTAATATAATTCAATACAATTGAATTTGCCAATGGCATAAGTATATAATAAAAAGTAATACCAAACATCACATCTCACAGATTAAAAATTCCAAACACTAAACACTAAATAAATAAAACCTATCTTTGTATATAAAACAGCAGACTTATTTAACTTATCACATTATATCATCCAATTAAGTTTCAAGTTTCAACAGGCCCACAAATCTATCAAAGTTGCAATCGAAAAACTCAAGCCTATCTGAACAGGAATTAGCCAATCGTGTCACCCGTGGTATGAATGAATTCAATCCTATGTTAGTACGCTTAAAAACTGGCTGAAACGTAATATGAGTTCTAGTGTTCCTACCGGGAACTGCCAGCAGAACCGAGGACAACAACGTGGGACAGTCCACCATAAAATTAACAATCTTAAAGAGTAGTTTAAGATCTGCCTGATCTCTCCTAACACTCAATGTTGGCAATGCAAACATGTCTTGAATTAGCTTGAAATAATAAGAATAATTATTTCTAGGTGGAATGTTTGATTTAAATGCCAGATATCTGAGAACCCGTCTCTGCACCTGCTCAATCCTATGAATATGACAAACATAATGAGGGTTCCAAACCGATGAACAATACTATAATATAGGTCTCACCAGGCCACAGTATAAAGTTCTAATCGCATATGCACTACTAAAGTCTGATGTAGATCTCCTAATAAAACCAACCATACCTAATGCCTTGGAAACTATGGTGTCAATGTGGTGAGTGAAAGATAGAGAGGAGTCCAAGCCAACTCCAAGATCACGAATAATCGAGACCTGAGATAATGGTAAATTTTTTATGGTATAGGTAAATTCTCTCTGATTACGTTTTTTTGTAGATGCTATGGAGTAGCACTTTGCAATGTTTAACTCCATTGCATTCCTATCACACCATTTGTCTAGTCTGTCAAGATCCGACTGCAGCCTAAAACAATCCTCCAATGAAGACATTGCAAAGTAGAACTTCAAATCATCTGCGTAACATAGAAACCTTGAGAATCTAAAACACTTTGCAACATCGTTAATCGAAAAGTTTTGGGATTGAACTGAGGTTACAAATTGGTCGATAGTTAGAAATATCCGCCTTGTTTGCTGATTTAAAAATAGGCTTAAGATAACTCAGCTTCCAAAAATCCGAAAATATACCTGACGCAAGCGACTTATTAAACATAATACACAGTGGCCGAGAGAGAACAAAATCACAAGATCTTAAAAGCAGAGGTGGTATCCCATCCGGCCCAGTTCCCCTGTTTACATCGATCCTAGTCATTTCCTCATAAATTGCTGAAATAGGTATAACAATCTCAGTGATACAGATGTGATTACAGGAAGGCGCACTGTGATTGCTTTGAACTTTTTTGTCAGTATAAACTGACCGAAAATAATCAGCAAAAAGATCAGGCAGATCGGGACCAAGATGGCACTGATTATTATTAAAAAACATTGAAGGTGGTAACTCGCCTCCATTTCTTCTACTGTTAACAAAACTCCAAAACTGTTTCACGTTACTATGTTTAGTTAAGCACAATTCAGCGTTTTCTACATATAACTGGTAACAAGTACGAGATAAACTCTTACATTCAGTTCTAAGCCTGCTAAAGTTTAAATAATCATAGATGGATCCTGCATCTCTAAATAATCTGTGAGCCTGCTTTTTTTGAATTATCAGTTGCTTTAGCTCTGATGAAAACCACAATGGAAATTTGCGTTTAGATACTTTTTTCTGTGGTACTAGGGCATTAATATAGAAATATAAAACATCATAAAAATATTTACCATATCATTGATGGTAAATATGGTGATGTGCCAGAATTTTTAACATCGCCGTAGAGACTTTTAATTTAAACAAAATTTAGTACTCAATCAGTATTTTTAACAGCTTAAATATTTCCTATAGTATTTATTAACAATTATCTCAATCACTAGATTATATATTGTAAACAATTAATTTTTAGTAACACGTTTTATTTCGCCAATACACC
>MU184138.1:13938-29350 GCA_016904865.1 Pissodes strobi | reverse complement strand
GCCTATTTGAACGTCGCACGTCGCCTCTCCAAAATTTGCTTGTTACAATATAATACCTTTTGTGAAGTGTGGCTACGCCGGCATAGTTCCATTACATTATTCTCTCGGGTACTAAATTTTTGGATAGATAATCTCTAGTGCATTTTATAACCGAGGAAGTTTATTCATTCTATTTTTCTTTATTTTGGCATTGATATTAAAACGTAACATAGCATTTTGAGGGATTCGGTTTCTGTTTGAAACTTGCAACTCGGGCTTACGGAAAAGCTATTCTAACCGAGTTTGAATTAACTTAGAATAGTTTATGTGATAAGTTCGGTAATTTTCTCACCGTCTAGGTTGCAGGTTACAGCAGAACGTGACTGGGAAGTGAAATTTCTAAATTTTAATACCTTTTTCTTGACACCTTTTAAAATTTCTGACAGGAGGGTGTGTCTAGTTAGACAGTATATTGTAAATAGTAAATTCTCTTATTAGGCTAGAGCAGCTTGCTCTTATTTCTCTCCAAAATAAAAGTATTGGCCTCACTTTTCTGTTGTTATTTTGTGTGAATTTGAGAATCTAGATCTTGTGTGGTAACTGTGTGCAGGTGGCGTAGACTACGACAGGTAATTATTACTTAATTCGATACTTGAGTTTGTACTCCGTTTCTTTTATTTCCAAGTTTTTTTTTACTGTGTCCGTATAAACAACGATAGGGCTTTGCCAACAAAAGTAAACTTGGTGGCGTCCAACCCCGACTTGGACTTTAACCTATATTGATTTAATTCCATATCCAGGTACATCATTTTGGAACTTGTTAGTGGGAAAAGATAAACTTCGAACCACCCTGAGTCGAGCTAGCCTAGATGCTTGTTTTCAGGCGGTGCTGGTAGAACTGATACGAAGACTGGGTGTTGACCGAATTTCAAGGTATTACATCTGACTATAGATTATTTAGTTGGTAATTCTTAATTTCATAGTAATTTGTCGTCCAGCGCCATCTGCCGAGTATATTATCTTTGAATAGAATAACAATAACGCGTCCAATTTCAAATCAGAATTTAGCAGTAGTTCTAACTAGATAACAAGCAGTAGAGAGTTATAATTGGTTATATAACATACCCTATAGAACTAGCCTTGTCGCGTCTACGTATGAGTCATCACCGGCTCCGAAGATTCAGAAACTGTGGAATTCTTTCGATGCCCTGGTCGAAAATAATATAGAGAGGCCTCGCTTCTTCCGGAGTATTCGTGATAGATTTTAGATTGTATATAAATAGCAGGCAGAAAGCGTGTTGAGTTAGTTAATCATTGAGTGTTGAATTGTAAAGAGCTATTAGTTGCAAAGTTATAAGACTAGTTTAGTGTGTTTAATTGTATACAGTGGGAGAGAATAAAGAGAGTATTATTGTAAAATAGTACAAGTTGTAATTTTATCAGTACCCACGGGAAAAACGTAACATTTGGTGTCAGAAGTCGGATTGTGAAGAAAAGGGTCTTATGAAGTGTTCTTCGAGGAGAGAAGAGGGTACAAGTACGTCAACGAGGCCGTCTTGACTGATGGATTCTGAGAACATTTTATAAAATTCTATGGTCAATACACGGCAACAAACGGCAGAAATGGACCAAATAAATAAAAGGCAAGCAGAACAGGATCGGCTTCAGAAAATTTTACAAGACCAACAAGATAAAAGGCAAATAGAACAGGACCGGCTTCAGAAAATTTTACAAGACCAAGAAGATAAAAGGCAAATAGAACAGGATCAACTTCAGAAATGGATGCTGGATGTAATTGTAGGCGAGCAAGGAAATTACAGAAAATATTGGATGGACAAAATGAGAAATTTGAAAAAGAAGTAGAAAATGTACAAAAAGAAGTTGGAAATGTACAAAAAGAAGTAGGAAACGTACAGAAAGAAAAAATAAAGAATGCTCAGCTCTTACTGAATCCAAAGAAATGTTTTCTTTTCAAACAAAAAGTTGAATTTCTCGGGCATATTGCGTCATCAGTGGGAATCCAAACCGATCAACGACAGATTACAGCAATCAAAGACAGACCTCGTCCTCGCGACAAACACGAACTGCGGAACTTCCTTGGATTATGTACTTATTATAGAAGATTTGTCGAAGGATTTGCAAATATAGCATCACCTCTACATAAGCTTACTGAAGAACGAGCAAATTATAACTGGGACCATAATTGTGATTCTGCGTTCAGGAAATTAAAAGCGGCCCTATGTCCAATATTGGGATATCCGGAACAATAGGGTAAATTTGTATTGGACACAGACGCAAGCAACACCGGCATCGGAGCAGTTTTGTCGCAAGTATAAGCAGGAGAAGAACGAGTTATTGAATACTACAGTCGAACACTTTCGAAAGCTGAACGTAACTACCGTGTAACACGAAAATAGCTTTTGGCAATAGTACAGTCTGTTGAGCATTTCCATCAATATCTGTATGGACAAGAATTTCTATAAGGACTGATCATGCAGCACTTAAATGGCTTTTGGATATGAAACAGCCTGAAGAATAGGTAGCCAGATGGCTTGAAAGATTACAACAATAAAACTTTAAGGTTAAGCACAGGGCAGGGAGATTGCATAATAATGCAGATGCTCTATCCAGAAGGTCATGCGAGGATAATTGTAAGCATTTCCAAAGAATAGATCAACGAGAAGGAATTACTCCCATTAGGCAAATGAAATTTGAGGTTTATCAGCAGTGGACCACACAGGACAGTGAAATAGCACTATTGCTAAAATCTAAAGAAGAACATCAACCAAGACCAAGCTGGAGAGAGATTTCAACTAAAGGATTTGCTTTTAAAACTCTGTGGGCTCAGTGGGACTCCCTGGTGTTGGAAAATGGACTTAAATGAGCCTGGAAAAGCGCCGATGGAAAAGTAGTGAAGACAAAGTTAGTGGTACCAAGGAGGAAGATACCGGAAGTTCTGGAAGAAGTTCATAATGGACTTTCCATCTCGGTGATCATCTCGGAGTGAACAAAACGATTGACAAGATCCCCGACAGATTTTACTGGGTCAACTGCTGCCAGGATGTGAAATCGTGGTGTCGGCAGTGCTCAACCTGTGCCGCAAGTCAAGGACCCAAAACAAGATCTAGGAGAAAAATTAAACAGTATAATGTGGGCCTACCGTTTGAACGTATCGCCATTGACGTAGCTGGCCCTTTTTTCCAGAAACAAATAATAGTAACAAGTACATTTTAGTGGCAATTGACTACTTCAGTAAATGGCCTGAAATATTTGCGATCCCCAATCAAGAAACTGTTACCATAGAAGAGGTCCTCGTGAATAACCTATTCAGCAGATTTAGTGTTTCGTTAGAGCTGCCGAATCCAAGGTTTTCCAGAAAGTCTGTGATTTACTCAACATCCATAAAGCACAGACTACAGCTTTACATTCACAGTCAGACGGCATGGTTGAGAAGTTTAACAAGACAATTGAAGGACATTTGTCAAAGGTCGTAGATGAACATCAGAAGGATTGGGACCAACACATACCACTATTTTTGATGGCCTATAGATCAGCAGTCCATGACACGACAGAACTAACACCAGCCATGGTTTTATTTGGAAGAGAACTCCGTGTGACCTATTATTTGGAATGCCAGACAACCAGGATATGGAAATTCAAGACTACGAGGACTGCCTTAAAGAAAAGTTATTATACATCCATGAATAAGTCAGAGAAAACACGGAGAAAGCCAGTGACCGAATGAAGACACGATATGACCTCAAAGCTAATTCTATAGGATTTCAGATGAACAATAAAGTCTGGTTATATAATCCGCAAAGGAAGTAAGGAAGATCTCCCAAGCGAACGACAGTATGGGAATGGCCCTATACAGTCATCAAAAGAATTAATGACGTAGTGTATAGAATTCAACGTAGCCCCAGAAGCAAACTGAAAGTTGTCCATCTCGACAGGCTCAAAGCATATCACGGACATGAAATAGCTGATCGGGACGATCAGGTTTAAGAGGGAGGCAATGTCATAGCTAGCAACCATTCGAATGTTTTTTTATTTTTTTATTTATTTAATTTATTTGCAAAATACAACAACAATTGTAAAATACAGTGGAGACACAATTATACAACCTAGTTTAAGCATCGTCATTAAAAAAATAAAATACAAATGTATGCTAAAAACGTGTAGGACACTTATCTAACAGTAGAACCACATAAATTAGCACTAACAATAAAGAACTCTAACAATTAAAAAAATTAAAAATTAAAAACCAAAACTGAAACTTAACACATAAGTCCTCCGATCCTCAGTCCCACTAAGCTGGGCTAAAGAGTCAACAGTCAATGTACCCCAGTCAAACTCCAAGAACTCTCGGGTCTCATATGGGCTTATATGGTGAAATATTTTTTTAATTGCAAATTTACATTTGTTAGATGGTAAGGTTTTTATTTCTTCTGGAAGACAATTAAAAAGTTTTATTGACGAAATTTTCAAATTTTTATGGGTGAAAGACAATATATGTTGAGGGATTATTACTTGATTTTTGTTTCTCGTATCATGGGAGTGAACCGATTGATGGGTTTGGAAGTTTACAAAGTTTTCTTTGGCATATTGGAGTGCTTGTTGGATATAAATAGCTGAGAGAGTCAATATTTTTAGGTTCTTAAAATGTGGACGGCAGGACTCCGATTGGTTTATTTTGGATAGGATTCTGATTGCTTTCTTTTGTTGTTTGAATATAAATAACCACTCCGGGGTGTGGCCCCATGCTAAGATAGCATACATGACAAGACTTTGGAACATGCCCATGTATGCAATCCTGCCAAAATGTGCATTAGTGTGTTGCATTATTTTCCTATGTAGAAAGTTTACACTGGCCAGTTTGTTACTTAAACTGGTAGTATGAGGCTTAAAAGAAAGCTCTTTATCCAGTATATTACCTAAAAATTTAGTTTCTGATGGTTTATTATCTGTTGTTTGTTTTTTTAAAGTGAATTCAATATTCACAGTTTTATTCAAATTAAGAGCTAGGGAATTTGAGTCGAAACAACTTTTTGCTTTAATCGAGGCTTGAATGTTTAGTTCTGAATTTTTTCTTTGAGCTTGTTCTAAGTCTATGTGAGTTGAAGTAGGTTGTGTCATCGGCAAATTGGATACATTTTCCACCCGCCAAGCTAAGACAAAAGTCATTTGAATAATTGAATATATAACAAACAAAATATGTCCCAGTATGGATCCTTGAGGTCTACTAGATAAAACAGTTTTTATTGAGGATTTTAAGACATCAATTTCAGATAATTGTTGTCTTCTCAAGAGATAGGATTCTAAAAAGACCTTTGCATTCTCTCTTACCCCATAAGCTTCTATTATTTGTAGTAAGGTCTTGTGGCAGACGTAGTCGAATGCCCTCGAGAGGCCATAGAATGTAGCAACCCATTTATTCCTATTTTTAAAGTATGTTTATTTTTTTTGTGATCATTAAAGTATAGCCACATTTCTTTTTGTTTACTTTTAGAATTTATGATTTTGTTTTGAAGGTTGATCCTTTTATGTTCATTTAGTTTATATTTGTATTATAGTTGTTGAGCATTTTTTATTGTTTCAGAGAGATCAAGATTGTTTTGTTTAGCAAACCGTACCAGAAATGTTATATTATTCCTCAGATCTTTTAACTCTTTAGTGAAATATTGACTTATTTTTGACTTGAATTGTTTTGATTTTCATAGGTAAGTAGTTATCCAGTGTAGAAATAAGAATATTCCGAAAATAGTCCAGACTTTCAGTGTCATTAACAAAATTTTCCAACCCCGACCAATCACACAATTGCAGTGAGCTTATTGTTTTCCCAACTGCCTCACTAGTAAATTGCCGATATGTGACCCAATTAGGGCCTGACCAGAGGGCAGCTTGCAATATAGTTGACGATTCCCAAGTGGTCAGATAGATAACCCTATAGAACTAGCCTTGTCGCGTCTACGTATGAGTCATCGCAGGCGCCGGCCGCGAAGATTCAGGAACTGTGGAATTCTCTCGATGCTCTGGTCGAGAATAATATAGAGCAGGCCTCGCTTCTTCCGGAGTATTCGTGATAGATTTTAGAGTGTATATAAATAGCAGGCAGAAAGCGTATTGAGTTCGTTAATCATTGAGTGTTGAATTTTAAAGAGCTATTAGTTGTAAGAGTAGTTTAGTGTGTTTAATTGTATACAGTGGTAGAGTATAAAGCGAGTATTATTGTAAAATAGTAAAAGTTGTAATTTTATCAGTACTCACGGAAAAAACGTAACAATATTGACAAACTGTAAAAAACTGTGACACTTAAACACATTAATTGACCCTCTCCCAGCTGAGCAACACCTTTGAAAGCTAAACTAACAATAAAAAATATTATTTTCAATGCATTCCTATGTTAATCTGTAGAAAATATTGTACAGACGTTTTGTAAGAAGTTAGAGGTATTAATTCAGATTATTTATGCTCAAAACAGTGCTCCCATGTCAAAAAGTCAACTGCAAAAAGAAGAAGTTTCCCATCTGGTAGACCCTTATTTCGTATTATAATTCATCAATTTATTGATTATTTTGCGTTCAAATGAACAGTCGGGGTTTTCTTTATAAGAAAGTACTCATGTTTCACATTCATAAATAACAAGTGATCATATTTGTATTTTACATATAATATGGTTTGCACCACCTTCCACTGGATCTAAACACATACAAAATGTAAACAAAAGCTAGAACAGAATACCTATGATAAAATGAAATCGGCCTTAAAGTAAATATTAAGATTGAATAACCAAATTAAACTTTGTGTAATGTAATATTACTTACCAATAAGGATCCTTGTCAGATTACAAATGAATCTTCTATATGACTTTTTAAGTTCCTGATATAGGAGGAGAAACTTTTTTTGGTCCTTATCAGTACAATTCGCCTCCAAACATCTGGTGAGGTTAGTAATATTTCTTTGAATCACCTTGAATCCAGCATCATATCTGGTCAAAACCTTCTTGTAATAGGAGACGATTTGCTTTCTTACGTTAGGCGATTGAGCCGTTATGTTATATCTGATGAAATTTATTAAAAATATAAACTCCCAATCTAAGTAGAGTTCGGTTGATTTCAAACTCTCGGCTACTGAGGCCAAAACTAACAGCCTAATCTAAAATTTAAAATGTACCAACAATGTAATTACATGAAAAATTAAAAAATCATTTAAACACATAATAGGATACTACTTATCAAAATACAAATGCAAAATCCGGTGTAATGTAGCATAGAAAGTATTCTATATATATTGGTACTGACATTATCTAATGCAAGCCTTGGCAACAACTGAAATGATAACTGAAAAATTTTGCCTTTACCTTACATGTGTGAAAAAATCATTTATTTTTCAACGTTACAAATTGATAATGTCTTACTTCTACTGTCTAATGTAACTATTACAGTATGTACATGTTGTGTTTAGACACCTAGTTTGCCCACAGGGGCTAATCTATGGGACCACGCAACATGTCAATTACCCTAATGGGGATGGATGTTGTACGTTACATTTTGTAACAGCAGTTTCACGACCATGCTATTTGGAACTTACTTACATAGGCACGCCTTTCAAGTGTGTTCAAGTATTGGCTGCCGATAGGCTGTATTATGGTGTAATGGATTTTGATAAGTAATATGCTTTCGCAGGTGGGTGACATGGAGAAAACTAATCGAAAAACTCCATTTCTCGTTTCTTTGGTGTTTTTAAGCTAAGGACAGTTACAAACATCTAATATGTACATATATACAGTCTGTCATACACCATTCAATCTTTCATACTTCATTCACACATATATATACACAATTTGTGGGCCCAGGCCCGCGTGATAGATGAAGTGTGACATTCGCCACTAAGAACTATTTACAATCAGTCGCACTTTATAGCGAACTGTTCTATATTAGCATTCATACTTCATGTGTTACTGACATTCGTTCTTCATGCATACATTTGTGCTATTTACATTTAATGGCTGGTTTAAACACTAGCCAGTTGCGGGAGGGAAATGTAATAGAATCGTTAGAGGCAGGGCGCCACGATGCTATAAAACGTATGAGGGAAGAGGGAAGCGCAGGCGTCCAGTCCGCAGTACACGTGTGCATTGAGCTTGAAGACGGGCTTAAGCTTCATTGTGATGATCCTATATGTACCGAGTGCAAAGTTTCTCAGCGATTATAGTTAGCGGATTGAACCCAAACCGGGCGCTGTTCGGCGATAGGTGTCTAACTGTATTTATAGTAGCTTGTGTGGGTGCACATGTACGTACTGAATATGCAACGGCAATGCTGCAGTGCGGAGCGACGTAGTGATGTGAGTTCCTAAATTGGACTGGCGCCGGTCGCAGCCGACCGGGCTGTCGCGTGCCTGCTATAATAGGTTCGTGTGATGTCGGCTTCCGCCGCGCTTAGTTAGGGTGCAATCGCATTCTGTTTTATGTGACGTTCACTTCGTATTAGTTGTCTCTGGGACCTATATAATTATGGTTATAGGACATGATTTAATTATATTAATTGATAAATGTTTGATTTAATAATTTATGGAGGTCTTTGCTCCATATAGAACAGCGTTCTTTTTCCATGTATCGGTCCATGTCTCGGCCGGCGCTCTGGGTCATACCGAGAGTTTGCGATATTAGTAGTTACCTCAGAGCCATGAATTTCCCGGGTGAAAAATCTACACGCTAGGCGGTCGATATGCTCTCGCACGTATTCGATCCCGGCCCAGTCGTGTAGATCTCTCGTGCGGGTATACCAATTAGCCGAGAATGCAGCTCTTAAATGTTTGTTTTGAATTATTTGAATTTTCTTGAGGTGTGTCTCGGCGACCGCGCTCCATACTGGGGCGCCGTACAGAAGCGTCGGTCGAGTCACGGACCGATAAATGATTAATTTATTTATTGGACTTAAAAATGAATTATGCCTTATTAGCATATTTAAACTGTTTGAAAGCACAAAGTTCTTGCTTTTAACGTGATCAGTATGTCTGTGAAATCTTAGGCCAGAGTCTAAGATTATCCCTAGATATTTGACATGTGTTTTAGGTGCGATGTTTGTGCCGTTCAGGTTTAAAGGGGCGGCTTCATTATTAGTTCGTTTTCGCGTAAAAATGATAAGTTCCGACTTGTTGGGATTTAGGCGGATCTTCCATTTTTCGTAAAAAGCAAGTATTTGCTCCATGTGTCTGCTCAGGTTATCGACGGCCGTCTGCGCCTGGAGGGCAGTGGAGTAGAGGGCGGTGTCGTCTGCATAAAGAGCTAACGAGGTTTCGGGGATTTTTGGGAGGTCAGCTATGTAATAGCTGAATAATAGCGGGGATAACACTGTTCCCTGAGGTACGCCGGCAATCAGCGGTCTGGTAGATGATACCGAGGTGCCAATTTTTACCGAGAATTTCCGCTCGGCAAGGTATGACCCGGCCAGTGCTGCAAGATGCATTGGGAAGCAATGCTCAATGAAGAGCTTATGCAGCAGTCCACCGTGCCACACCCTGTCGAACGCCCTCTCGATGTCGAGAAGTAGCAGGGCCGTGCAATGCCGATTATTAAAGCCTTCATAAATGTCCGACACGATTTTCGCGGCAAGCATATTGGTGCTATGCCTACCGCGAAAGCCGAATTGCTCCCTTTGGAGAACACCCAAGCTCTCGGCAGCCCTGCTAAACCTCGGCAACAGGAGTTTCTCGACAACTTTGCTCAATGTGCTCATGAGCGATATTGGTCGATATGAGGCCGTTTGATGCGGGTCTTTGCCGCTCTTATGGAACAGCAGTATCCTCGCTTCCTTCCAAGAATTAGGGAAGTGCTGCAAACGGATTATAGCATTCGTGATATGCATTAACTGTATAACGGTTTTTGATGGAAGTTTTTTAAGTAGGAGATAAGGAATTGTATCAATTCCCGGAGCCTTGTTCTTAGGCAGGCGGCTCAGGACTTTGCGGATCTCTCCAGGAGAGATTCGAATCCGTTCGAATACCGTGGGCGGTATAGGATTGGCGCGGTCACCGAACAGATTGGACCGCTCTGTGATATGCGCGTGCAATGGCACAGTGTCTGGCGTGCTGCTATGGACTCCCTCAAGGAAGTCCGCGAATGCCTCAGCCTTTCCTTGATCATCAATCGAGGCCGTGACATCCTCACGGCCTCGATGATGAATCACCGGGAATTCGGCTCGGGTACCGCGGACCTGCCTTGCGAGCTTCCACAGGGAGCCATCCTCTGTGCCGAGCTCATTCACGAAGCGCATCCATTTTGAGCTTTTATGTTCTCGGATTTTAGTTTTAATCTGCCCGGTGATCGCGTCTATTCGCCGCTTTTCTATGTCATTACGATTCCTTTGCCACCTGCTTCGAAGTCGATTCCGGAAATTAATGAGGTTTAGGATATCATCAGGAAGAGTTTCCAAGTATGGTTTCTTCCTGACTACCGGACATAGGGCGTCACGTACGCGCTGGATATTGGTGGTTAATGTGCTCACTTCTTGCTCTAGTTCCTGGATAGTGTCGATTTGTCTTGGGATAAGAGTGATATCATTCATGCTCCGTCGGAACATTTGCCAGTCAAGGTTTTTGTATGAGACGTATGTCGCATAGGCTGCCGGCCGCCTGTCAGGCCTCAATGCTGACAGGCCCAACCTGACTGGCAAATGATCCGAGTTAAGATCATTTACCACTATGAGTGCATTATTGTTGTTTATCCCCCGGGTCATCGCCACATCCAGGAAGGAGGGCCGTCTGCGAGCATCAGAGGGATAATGAGTGGGGGTATTCGGGCGTAGAAGCTGGATTTCCAGGTTGTCTTCTAGCATTGATTCTAGAATGCGCCCATGAAAATTTGTGTAATTATCGCCAAGATTGACGTGATTTGCATTAAAATCACCGATTAAGATCGATTTGCAGCCTGGCTGCAAAAAGGCTAGGAAATCCTGCTGTGTATAGCGAGGACCGTTCGCTGCATATCCCCCACTGATACACAGCCCCCCCTCTAGTTCAACGCTAACATGTTCTATTGCTGTGCGCAATGTCATTTTTCTTTTGTAGCGGAGGGACCTGTGCAGCAAGCAAGCAACGCCCCCCCCGGGTCGGTCCGGCCTGTCACACCTTTCGACCGCGTATCCGCGGAATTTGATGTTTATGTTATGATTTAGGCGCATATACGTAAAAAAATATATACTGCGCCTTGCTTTCAATTTAATGTTCCGATGTTATGAAACAGACGTATATAAATTTGCATAAGTCTGTCCTTCTTTGTCTTTGATCATTCGTGCGCAAACGCAGCACGTCGATGTTGATTCGTTCATTTGAAATGCTTACGACAAATCCAAGAACATTACGTGCATGTTGGTTTTAAATTTACGCGGTATTATTAAATTTTAAATTGGAAGGTAAAACTGTTTTTTTTTAACAGATTCGCGTGTATATTGTGTTAATCTTATTTGGGCTTTGAAATTTAGTACAATATACAGGTGGATTTTGTTTTAATTTAACTTATTGTCCTCGAAATAATTAAGGATAATAATAATCCTGTTCCATGGGAATTTGGGAAGGAAGTCGCTTAATTTCTTTTTATATTCAACTAAGCAAGATTTATTTTAAGAGCTTTGAAACGTAGCGTTATGCGACTCCTCTGAGTTAAAAATATTGCAAAAATTGGAAAATTAGCTTTTTACCACAAATAAAAGTGCCTTTTAAAAACTGTGAAGTTTCTATTGAGAAAAAGGCAATTTTTGGACAATTAGGGATTTAACTGACTATAAAACAGAAAATCCAGTACGTAGGTTGCATATAGAGTAGTCAATTAACCAGGCAATTTTTTTGATCAATTCACCGAATTATTTTAAAAATAAAATAAAAATGTATATACAGTGTATTCTCGGATGAACTTAACTGAATGTGTTAACTTTATTATCTTGAGTGCTATGAAAAAGCCTTCTATACGTTAGGCCTCCTTAAGGTAATATAAGTTAGGCCTAATATAAAAAATGGAAAATTAAAAGTACATACTTATACGGTTTTAGCATTTCATTTATAATAGTATATGTAGATAGCTACAGTTTATTATGACTTATGGCGTTGATTAAATCGTATATTAATTGAATCAAGGCCTATGGTCATAAAATTCATATAAATTTAATCTGAAGTAAATTTTCTGAATGATAAAGCAAGTATTTAACGATAGATACGGTAAGCATCTGGTTCAGTCACAGGTAAGTCATAATGACATTTACACAATTTATTGTTGCTGTAAGCTAACAATGGCAAACTTGCGCTTTACAGGCCACTGGTCTAGCTGGGCTTAGCGAAAACATAAAAAAGCTGAAAGTTTTCTTAAAGTTTATTAGCAGTAAAATGAAAGTAGACAGGACAAAATACAAAAAAAACATCCGTATTATATGGTACTTAACTTAAATGCAGGTCTAAAGCAAAATGAAATACCTAGTTACTAGAGATTAACTTAAACCAAAGACAATCATACTATGAATAGACAATTCATCCAATGTAAAATAAAACGCCCCCAGAAAAGGATCCCAACTGCAAGCGAGTTGGGATCCATTGGAAATCCTCGATGGATCCCAACTCGCTTGCAGTTGGGATCCTTTTCGGGGGCGTTTTACTTTACATTGCATGAATTGTCTATTCGTAGTATGATTGTCTTTGCTTAATCCTACTGATTTTTAAACAATACCAGCTTTGTATATTTTTGCCTGATATTTTCTTCTTTTTGGTTCCTGGTTTTAGTTTCATGGTGAAACCTTATATTTAGGTAAATTTCTATTATGTACTTTGCCAATTGACTTCTGTGATTGTCGAAAATGTCTTGTTGTAAAATATGTTCATTCATCAAATTTGAATTAAACGGAATATCCAAGGAGGCAAATATTTTTGTTAATAAATACTGTTTAATATTTTTTTTTGTAAATATTACATACAAATTTTCCCTAAATATTTTTTCCGCTCTAAGGCATATTCTACATACTTCTTGCGAGGGGGTCACAAGTTTGCCTCTATTTTTTAAATTAATTAAAAGGGAATGTTGCTCTGTCGTTAATAATTGAGTAGCACATATATTACATAACGTTTTATCTTTTAGAATTTTTTGAACAATGTACCCTGATATATATACAACGACATTTTCAACAAAAGGAGTAAGGCTCCAAAAAGAAGAAACATAATCGTGATCGGTGGATGAAAAATGAGAATTTTCAATGTTATAATCCACCACAGTATCCTTTAAATATTTATTTTTTGATGAAACTGTTAGTATTTCACAGCCGTCTGCTAAACAATTTGACGCATAAGTATTGCTAATTTCATGTCTTATCAAAAGCCTTTTATAAGCACTCTCAAATTGTTTAGCATTTGGGTTGTTGTTAAATCCACCCCTACTTCTTAGGCAGCTAAAAAATGTTTCCAAAAAATCCTGGCTGAGTTTGTAAGTCAGTAAATATTCTTGTCCTAACTCACATAAAACTATATACAATTCGAAAATATTCCTAAGGCAAATAACTAGGCCCAGAAACCCTGTCTTTCTCGGGCTTTTTAAGATAGGTATTCCGTTACAATCCTTTAAAGAGCTTATATAACTTTCAAATTCAATAGAAGCTTTTTTTAAAAAATCTGAATTATTTTTATCGAGCGGTATATTATATTTATTTCTTTTTGCAAATTTGTTACGGCAATTTAGCAAATCAAATACATTATTAAAAACAAAACAAAAATTTGCTGTTGGTACGCAACCTTCAAACTGTTCAATATTTAAACTGTGAACAAAACGAAAGGCATTATATACTCGTTCACTAAACACCTGAGTGGCCAGACTGACTTTCATTCTGTTGTCTTGATAATAAATATGTTTTTTTGTCAATTTCGTTCCAGCATGTAAACCCTCGTCAATTTGAAAATTATATAGTTTTTCCAGAAATTCCCAGTTAACAAAATTCCCCTCCCCATCAATTAAAAGTTTTTTATCTCCCAAACAATTGCGAACTAACTTTATCATGTGGCATGCATCCCAGAACACAAAAATTGGTTTGCTGTTATTTGGGTTTAAAAACCAGGGTTGAAACTTTGGACTGTAGTAATCAAAATTTGCCCCTAAGCTGGTACACATAGCTAGATTTACAGGAGCACCATCAAATGTTAGTGAAAATACTTTAGCACCTGTATCTGCTATTAACTGTAAACATTTCAGTAAGAGATTGGCTCTTTCAGCCGCACCGAGTCCATCTATTAAAAAATAGCCTACGGGTATTTTCCAGTGACCATTTAATCCTACGGCCATAAAAACAAGGGCGTTTTTTGCCTCTATAAGGGCATCACTTTCATTTTCTAATTCTGTACCCATATTAACACCCCCATAAAACTGCCCATTCTCATATATAATTTGAGTTCTAATGGACATCTCATCCATTACAAGATTAAGAATCACTGGAGAATACTGATTCCTATTTTTTAATGCATCGAAAGATTCTTTAGTAAAGCCTGGCTTGCCATCCACTACAGTGTACCATTTTCTTAAAGTACTAGGATGGGGAAGAAGGTTTTGCCAGGTCTTACGAACATAATTATATGCAGTACTTGAGTAAAATTGCAGTGTCAGTGCAAATTTGCGGAGCTCAGGGGAGTATTTTCTGTCAGTCTTCTTCTTTAGTTTGTGTTGGACTATTTCCTGCAGACAGTCTGGTAGGGTCCCCTGAAAATGTTTTATAACATGAAATATATACCAAGTTTTCAGATTGAATAAAAACATATAGTATTGGCAGTATTTAATTTTAGAAGCACCCTTCATAAAAACTGTTCCCCAGTTTACAGTTCAAGATAGAATTAGCACTATGGTCTACTAGGAAATTACAAGTATATAATAAATTTGTAAAAAGGTGATATTTGAAAGTTACAACATAACTATGTGCTAATTTTTATATACGAGCCAGAAAATTTATCAATTTTTAATAATCCAGGAGCTTCCAATAAAATTTGCTGTACCGTATATATACTTATGTATATTATTTGGACACATTTATTTTATTCTTGACCAATTGTGATAATTTTATTTTTAAAGCTTTTAAACAAATTGCTATTAAAAAATACTTGCCATGAGTGATTCTGCTGAATTTTCTGACAGAATGTTTTTATTTTTAAGGTGATTTAGCAACTGCTCTAAATTAGTGACACGCTTCAACAAAATCCTATTTCTGCGCTGAAGTTTTTTAATTTTGTCACTTTTCAGAGTTAGCATTGTCCTTGCCATGTTAAAACATCTTTTGGCACTTCTTGGAGTGTTTAAGTGTGGAGTTCTAACTTCAGTAACATATCTAGGCTCAGAAAATAATCTCTTTTTAGAAGTACTGCATTGTGACGCTTGTCTAGAAGTACTAGGAGTTTCTTCTAATACTCTTATCTCAGA
>MU184138.1:0-13928 GCA_016904865.1 Pissodes strobi | reverse complement strand
GAAGTACTAGGAGTTTCTTCTAATACTCTTATCTCAGAAGTACTACATGCAGCATCTGCTTCAGAATAAGTTAGTTTAAGTTTTTTTGTTGTTGAGACATAATATTCATCTTGTGAAAGAGGCACAGAAGGAGCTACTGGCATAACAACAGCTACAGTATCTTCGCGTACATCTACAAAGGAAAGTAAAATAATTTTAGCTTTTAATTGATAAACTTGGGCACTTGTCAAAAACTTTACAAGGCAAAAGTATACAATGTGAGTGTTAGCAGTTGTTACCACCTAGCTAAATTACATTAGGCACTTATAGGTTTTTCATATTAGATATGCTCATATTATTTAATAGCTATTTATATTACTAGTACGGTATGAGCTTCATTACAGTAAAGAGTGGGGACGTAGCATCTAGTGTGACGTTGTTTTCGTTGTCTGCTTTATAAGTGCAGTTTATGGTCTATATACCTAAATTTAATTTGTCAAGAATGTTTACTTATACGTGGTTATAGAGTGGGTTATTGATGGTATTTGGAAAAAGATACCGAAACCTGTAAGTTTTTATGTATATTAACTAACAAAACAACCTAATAATCTCAATTTTACTCTTGGCGCCAATTGTGCCACGTATTATTGGTAAACATATAAATTATTAAAAATGCATACATATCTAAAAACCTAAAAATTATTGATACTTTGAGATTTTTGCTATAATTTTGGCCAATACTGGCTAAATATACTTACTGGTATTACTGAATTGCGGTACAACACTAGTGGGTCTTCTAATGAATGGAACAGCGCCAGATTTCAAGTAGAGATGACTACCTAGTTCTCTTGCCCGAGGTTCTACATAATCGGCTGCAGTGAAATGCTGAGAACATATTTTAAGAGTCGAAACATCATCAGAGTAATTTAGACGGCATATTTTCATCCAAGCAGATCGGGCCATTGGATCTCTTGGAAATCTAAAATTAGAGTAGGTAGATAGATTCATTAGAGTATAAAAGAGTCACTTTTATTACAAACACAATGTTTATTACAATATAGAGTGCAATATAATAAATAATATACTCACTTGTGAAGTGCAAATTTCTTGATATCAACGGTTTTAAAACACAAGAAACAAAATTTACGATGAACCATGGTGTCTTTAAAAATCACAAAAGAGAATTCAGACTTACGCACACTAATGATCAAAATCACAAGTAGGTGTTATCTAATAATTTAAGACTGTAAAATTATTTTCAATCTCAAAAACACTCCGAAAATACCTCGAAAGCAAAAGCAGAAACGTAAACAAGAAAAACCATTTGACGACTGACATTTGAGAAATGGCATCGCATCGACTCGAACTGAACCAATAAAATAACGATATGGCGAGCATGCGCCTGTTGACTAATTGACAAAGAAGAACAAACTTATGCCGATTTTATATTTCCCTTTCGCTTTGTCGGGACATAAATCCTCCCATTGCTTTTATGGGCTAGGCGCAGTATATTTTATTTAAAACGTATATGTTTAGGCGCGTTTCGTTTAAAAAGACAACCTGGGGCTGGGATTTATACAGAAAATTTCGAAATTCGTCAAGCTTCTGCCTGATTCCATTACAATTCCATGAAACGATATGAAACATTTATGTGCACCATTAGTTGCCCTGAATGTTATACTTATGCATCTCTACTGCGAAAAATCGCAGTGAAGCTTGAATTAAGAGTTGTTTGTCGCCGTTGCATTCTCTAAGCATGGAATAATAATTATATTCATCCAGGGCAAAAAATAATTCATTTAGATTTATTAAAGAGTTAATTTCGTTAACAACACTTGAAAGGCGGTTTATGTTCGTAATTGTATTATTAGTTATAGCATGATCGCTTACCGGGTTTGGTTGGTTAGTACTCTCATGTTGCGTAGCCCTGTTTTGCAAGGTGTTTGGAAAATTTTTATCGTATATGGCCTTCTGGTCTTCTCGGGTTGCTCTTGGCGCGTCTTTGGTTGCATTTTTACCCCGGCCCTCGTTCTCTTCGCCGTTCTGCCCCCGCCAGGCCGGCTTGACGGGCAGAGGAGCAGGTTTGTATGTTTGTCTCTGTTTAGGGTTCCTTTTTTGTTGATTTTCTTTAATTTGGTCTATTTTAAAAATATAGACCGGGCAGCTAGTGTCTATTGATCTGTGCGGCCCTCCGCAGTTCACGCATTTGATTTGAGTATAAGTATTATAATTAATTCAAGGGAATATACTCCAAATACCTTTACAACCCCCTTATAAGCTACACACATTAAGTTCTTATTAGCAGATTGGTAGAACTAGAAATTTACAAATCTAGAGTAACAAAAGTCACTAACTTACTTCTTCATGTTGATGAATCATAAACATATCCATTTTTTGCTTATCAATTAACCCTCGCCAATACAAATTGCTGTCTTTTTCCAAACTTAGCTCAATGCCATTCTTTCTGGCATTATGTAAACAGTGTAGCAAAACTTTGGATTCTTCTATAGTACCAACGTAATCATTTGGGAAACTAAAACATAGTTATGTTGTCGAAAAACTACAAATTCGAAAATGTCTTAAGTCTCAATTTGTATTTATACATTGACTGTTACATTATATGGCACACTAATCTTGCTCAAAAATGCAAATATATACTTACATCATTCTTAATATAGCAGGTTGCAACTTGAATGCAGTACTTATAATTTTTTGACAAAAGTTTTCACTTTCTCGTCCAGATTTTAAAACATTAATTGCCGGTAAGACCCATGTTTTGGCCCAGTTGTTTTCACTTTCCGCAGAGGAAAAACTAAAACTCCTTTCTACTAATGCCTGGTAGGTTTTGCACACCTGAAAATATCGTTTGATTGAATATATGTAAGCTAGTAATCTTATTCACGAAAAAAGAACACTCACTATAAAGTTTGAACTTGATACTTGATCTTGAAATATAATTATTATGCTTATTATCTAAACATGTTTTTAAAACAATCAGTAAACTTTCAACAAATTTTAGTATAAAAGAACGTGCAAACCGAGTAAACGACAACTTGGTCATCTGGCTGGTAGTGCCTCAAGGACAAACGCTTTCTGGTAACAAATTCAAACCCTCCACACCTGGTCAATCCAGTTAGTAGTATCTCAAGGGCAAACGCTTTCTGGTAACAGGTTCAAACCCCCCCTAAGTTACGTCAGTGAAAAAGTAAAAAGTGAACCTAAATCAAAGTGAAACTAAATTAAGCATACCGATATAAACTAAACGAATAAACTCTCTTAAAATCTAGCACCAAACTAAAAATACTCCCGGGCGGAAACACCAAATTGCCTCAAGTGAGAATCCTCTTTGACACGCGGTGGAGGCCGCCGTTTTGATCTCCGATTTGATACATAGGACCATGGACTCGTCAAGGAGATATATATAGCTAGATAACCTTTGAGGGCTGCCGTTCTGATCTCTAGTGCCGTTTATTGGGAGCACACATTTTCCAGAGGGAGTGAATCTTTTCTGCGGGCGGAATTTCGTTCCTTCGAGGGGTAACTTGTCTACTCTCGGAGTTATATAAAAAAAAATCTATCCCATGGCAAAATAAGCATAAGAAAAACCAGCAAGATAAATTAAGCTCAAGGACACCATACGATGGACCCATGAACCTAGGCATCACCAGTCAATATCAAAAAACAAGAGGATCGTAATGAAGAAGTAAATTTTCAGCAATTATAATTTTAAAACACAAGTATCATACCTTAGATAATAGAGAAAATCACCCTTATGCGAGGAACAAGGAAAAAATGAGCAGTATATGCAGATATAGAGAAATTTAGCTAGAGTATAGAGGTACAATTTTAAACGCAAAGTGTTAGAGATAAATACCCTATTGGGGAAAATCACAGCAAAAGCACTTGGACGTTGGAATAAGTGAAAAATTCAGGCGTAAAATGGAGTAAATGAGTAACTACGAAATAGAGTTACCGTTGTAAATGCAAGTGTTAACGATAAGTACCCTACTGGGAAAATCGTATAGCTGAAACACAAAAGCGTGGACATAAAGTATAGTTGAAGTCATATAAAACTTTTATCTAAGGTACATACAGTAACAGCAACTAGAAGAAAGCAGCTTAATTATAAGAAGAAACCAGCAACTATAAAGAAACAATACACTAGGGGGAATACGACGAACTGGACCAAGGGACGAAGGAAACCAAGAAAAAAAAATAACTAAAAAACCGTAACTAAGTAATTAAGAAGCAACCAGAAACTATGTTTTTTTTTTTATGGCAGTGGCGCACTCACTAAAGGGAGATCCTATGGCGCTCGACGAGCGGTGTGTGTGCGAAGATGTTGATCGACACGGTTCTTGAATAGTTGTAGGTTGTAATTAGTGGGAAACAGATGTCCTGGAAGTGAGTTCCACAGTGATGCAGTGCGCCAGACAAAGTAGTTCTTGTAAAGCGATGTTCTAGGTGTTTCCAGTTGTACGACGAACTGGTGCGCTCTTGCCGTCTGTCGTGACTGTCTGACAGGAGTTGCCAGGGGCGGGATGATGCGGGCCAAATCCTGGGAACTTCTGCCGTGAAAGTATCTGTAAAACAGGGACATCTCGGCCACTTGTCTGCGGCGTTCCAGACTATCCAGATTCCGGGTCAACTCCGGGTCGCCGACGAGACGCACAGCTCTCTTCTGAATGGAATCCAGCAGCTTTAGGGTATGCTTTGGTGCGGCACCCCAGATATGTGAGCAATATTCTAAGCACGGTCTTATTTGCGCCTTGTACAGCAAGAGCAACTGCTGCGGTGTATAGAGTTTTTTGTTGCGAAATAGCGCACCAAGCTTCTGGGAGGCTGATTTTGCGATGTTAGCAACATGGTCATGCCATGACATATTGCTGTTGACCGAGACACCCAGCAGTCCGATTGACAAAGATGAAGGAATGGTCGATTCTGCCATAATGATGTCAGGGTCCGCTGTATTGGCCCTCTTGGTAAACGTTGCGCACAAACACAACAAAGAAACCAAAAATTAAGTAAAAAGTAACCAAAAACTAAGCAAATACAAAGAAACCACAGTAACCACACTAAGAAGATATCAGAAACTAAGCAACTAAGTATAGGAAATGAGGGAATAGAAATAGTAAAAAATAGGACAGTATCTGAGATAATATAATTAATTAAAAAGTAAAAGTAAAAGAGTTATAATATTGAAAGTACAATATTGAAAGAAGAAGCTAGAAAGCGAAATTATATACAGGTCATATAGGGAATGTTGTAGCCAACGGTCGCAAATAAATACCTTATAGGGAAGATCATAAGTCAGACACTTGGGCAACATGACGAGGAGATGAAATTAGAATTCATACCTGGATATAGATAAAGTTATAAGGAAAAGTAGACAGTATACGAGAATATAGTAATAGAAATAAAGGAAAATAAGTTGAAGTAGCATGGCACATGAAATAACAATTTAGGAGAAATTAGAGAAAAAACATCACAAAAGTATCTGCAGATACAATACGTAGAAATAGATAAAACATTAAAAGATTAAAAATAAGCCAACATAAATAAAGGATTATAGAAAAGATAAAGAAATAAAATAAGGCTCCTTAAAGTATAGAAACATAGAAATAACGGAAGAAATAGCATATACGTGGATAGTAGAAAACTTAGATTAATATATAATATATAAGAATAAACCAACCTAAAAATATAATAAAAAACCGTGGATAGAATAAGGAAACATAGATTGAAAAAATACGGATTAGCATCAGCATCGATCTCGCTAATATAAAGCATAAATAAAACAAAACCATTCAAAATTGGTGCCTACTAAACACCTTAAGTTACACCGAAAATCAATCATTATCCTTCTTAGAAAATGCGCATACTCTGGGGGGGATAATAATAATTAAAAATACTAATATCCAATTCAAATAATATCATTAATGTCAGTCAAAAGGTGTAAATAAGGCACATCGATGTTATTTCAAACAATCTCGGCAATGTTTACTTTTCCGATGTTATATAATCACAAACAGTCGACAATCATTCTAAACCAGGCCGTACTAATTTCATTAGTAAAAAGTCGAAGAGCAAGATCAAAGTCACACAAATACCAAAACAGCTGGGAAATTCAAACTGCTATCACAAGGACAAGGCATGGTATCGCACATTATAAAAAGTAAATATTGAGGAGAATCCAAAACTCGACGCAGAAACTGCTGACGACAAAATATAATGGTTAAAGTATCAAAATGCATTTGTATACATATTTTAGCATAAGTTGTACTGAAATTCAAATATTACGACTAGGATATCTATTATCGATAATATAAATTATAGTTTACCAGATGGAAATAAATGAATAGGATTATTATTGTTATTAGAATTCATCATCAAAAATAGTTCTCAATTGTTTTAGTACCAATATGTTTTTTAATAATATTTACAACAATATTCCATTTCGGTTTTACGTAACAGTGGACCATCTAAAGTATAACATAATACTTGCATATTTTTAACACAGCGGTGAAATAACCATATAATTATTTAGTATACGTATACTGTATGATTCAATGATAATTATAATTTTCAATCAAAATTACCGATTGATAAAAAATAAAATGACAAATATTTTCAGAAAATATTTTTTTCTTTTTTAATAATCAAAGAATGAAGAGAAAACATATATACATATACGCATACTTATATTATTATACTGGAAATTAGGATAAGAATAAGGTGTCAATATTTATTACTCATATTTTGTTTATATTTTTTACATGTACATGGATTCAATGTCGATGGAGTTCTGATACACACAACAGCCAAAGGTTCTGAATTGAGTAAGGACGCAGATCGATACTCACTGGCTGGAATCCAGGACCAAACTAAGCTATAGGCCAGAATAAAGTTTAAAGTGCTCAAATATAACGTAATTATGTAGGGAACGATATGACTATTCGAATATTGAGGACCACTCCTTAATATTTAAGGAGGTGCCCCTCTTTTAGACATACTCATCAAATATAAGTTTTGATCGTCTCTACTAAAATTGAGTTTTTTTTCGACAGTCGCTAACAAATCTTTATTTATTAGGGAGATTCTTTACATTTTGAACTTTTTAACCGTAAAAGATGTTTTGCATTGGGGACCAATTCAAGAAGGAGGGGGTCATGCGTAAACTAGTAATCTTATTCACGAAAAAGAACACTCTAAAGTTTGAACTTGATACTTGATCTTGAAAGATACAATTTTATGCTTATTATCTAAACATGTTTTAAAAACAATCAGTAAACTTTCAACAAATCTTAGTATAAAAGAGCGTGCAAACCAAGTAAACGACAACTTGGTCATCTGGTTGGTAGTACCTCAAGGGCAAACACTTTCTGGTAACAAGTTCAAACCCTCCACACCTGGTCATCCAGTTAGTAGTACAAGGGCAAACGCTTTCTGGTAACAGGTTCAAACCCCCCCTAAGTTACGTCAGTCAAAAAGTAAAAAGTGAACCTAAATCAAATAAAAAACTAAATTAAGCTTACCGATATTTTTTAGTTTCTTTATTCATATCAACCTTTGTTACAATTATTTACAATCTTGGATCATTTACAAAAGCATTATTAAATTCTAACAAAATTTGTTAAGAGGCACCTAGGCATAACGAGTATGCCTGTATGTGCCACAAGTAGTACTATTTTTTTTTAAGTATATACAACTATTCTTAAATTATTCTTAAATTACTCTGCTAGGACAAGCACAGCCACTCAACCCAGATACCGAGACAATCGGACACAAAATAAAAATAAATAAATTAAGGGATCATTAAATTCGCAACAATACAAACTCTACAGTGATATAATTCATCTTATATTATCAAAAAGCTTATAATTTTTAAAAATAAATTCTTTGCAGTTATTACTAAATAAGTTCGTTTTAGCTATATTTTTTATAGTGACGGGCAACAAGTTATAGAATTTTGAAGCAAAACTACATAAAGATCTGAGGTTTAAAGTCTTATGACGCTTTGGTATAGTTACATTTCTATTAGATTTGTTGCGTGCGTTATGTTGGTGATTAACATGCAGTTCTGACTTCTCTTTTTTTGTGCATATATATGCGTGCAGATAAAATAAAAAGTTGACGGATATTGAAAAGTTTTTTGTTATATAGTTGTTCCGTAGGGTGTAATTTATTTTTTCTGAATATAACCTTTAGCACGTAGCTTTGAACAACTTGCAGTGGTTTTAAGGTTGTTTTATAGGTACCACCCCAAGCCGTAATCCCATAACGTAACAAGGACTCAACTAGAGCTTTGTAGATTAAAATAGAAAGTTTTTCACTTAGAATTTCTATCAAGATGTAAAATTTATATACAAGTTTTCTTATCTTGGTTACCACATAGTTGATATGATATGTCCATTTCAGGTGTTGATCGATTACTATTCCCAGATATTTAGTTTTCTCACAAGAGTGAATTGAATCACATTCATTAATAAAAATTCTGTCGAAGTCTGGTCTGTTTTTATTAATTGGGGAAAATGCAACATAGTTTGTCTTTTGCAAGTTCAATGAAAGTTTAAAACTATCCAGCCAATTTTTAACACAATTAAACCCAGTTACAACTTTTTGTCTAGTTTCATCTCATGTTTTACCCTTAAAAATCAAGGCTGTGTCGTCAGCATATGACCCTCAAGTTCCATACCCAAGAGTGAGTTTATATACGTTATAAACAATATGGGGCCCAATATGGTCCCTTGGGGCACACCTGTTTTTATTATTTCTGGGGAACTAGTGGTATTGTTCATCCTAGTATGTTGGCATCGGTTCGAAAGATAGTTCTCGAAGACGCTAAAGACAGCGCCCCTGACTCCATAATGCTCTAGAACATTAAGTAGTTGTTTATGAGACACTGTGTCGAACGCCTTAGCGAGATCCATAAAGACTACAATTGTTTTTATACTGGCATTTAAATTTTTGGTGATCTCTGATGTAAGGTGTTGTATAATAGCATCAGCGGTACTGAATCCCTCGGTGAAGCCATATTGACTCGTGGAGAGAATTTTGTTACTTTTAAAGAAGCTAACAAGTCTGTTATAGGTTTTAAGTACATAGAAGCGCTTGCGTTGTTGTTCAAGTTTAATTGATGAGGCCGAGGTGGAGTTTTTATTTGTTTTTCTAGGTCTACGCCAACACTAATGTAATAGTTGTTGCAATAGTCAACCATGTCTTTGTCATTGTCAAATTCTTCATTTTTATCATTTAAGATTTTTAAATTTTTTGTTGTTTTGGTTTTGCTACCTGTTACATTATTTACTATTTGGTATATATTTTTTTATGTTATTATTGTTTTTTGTTATTTTTTTTTATAGTAACCATACTTTACCCTTTTGATCAATTTATTTAAACTATTTCTATAGTTTTTATAATAGTGTTCTAAGTCGGGGTCATATTTTTTTATTAATTTCTTTTTTATTTTATCTCTTTGCTTTATAGAAGTAATAAGTCCATTGGCTATCCACTCTTTACATTTTTTTGGACGAGTTTTCCTGCTTGTAATTGTTTTTGAGTTATTAATATTGTTAAGTAGAATTGCCACGAATTTATCAGTAGCAACATCTGGGTTCTTTGCTTGCATGACCTCCGCCCAGTTGCATGATGTTAAGTTTTGTTTTAGTAGGTTATAGTCGATTGTTTCTTTAGTTGTTGTTGGGTTAGCCTGTCTGTCCGTGATTTTGTTATTTTCTAAGTTATTTTTTATATTTAACATTAACATTATTGGGTAGTGATCGGTTATGTAAGTATTCAAGACAAATGATTCAAGACTAAGATGTTGGGCTTTGCTATTTATAAAAAAATTATCAAGGCAAGAATTCGTATCATATCTTGTAGTTGTTTGTATGCATGGTACAAAGCCATATTTTCCTAGTAAACATAAATATTCATTAACGGTAGCATCATTTATTGCTTGAAGGTTTATATTAATGTCTCCTGTGAAAATTTCAATATTGTTATTTGTGTTATTTGAGAAATAGCCGAATAGGTCTTGAAATAAAAAGTTGTTATTAACTTGAGGAGATTTGTAAAGTGCTGAGATTCCATATGTCTGATCATAAAGCTTGAAGGTGATTCTGCTAATCGTCACTTTTGATTTTTTTAATTTGATATGGGCAATATCAGGGTTTAAAGTAGCTCTGATTCGAATGAGAATCCCGTCATTGTTGTTGAAATCACCATAGTTATAATAGGTACTATAATCTGTAATGTTGAAAGGCTTGGGCGTTGACATTTGAAAGCATTCGGTTAGTACAAAAATATCACAGTATGCTCAATCAGCAGCAACAATTTATCAAAATTTTCACTAGCACTCCTAATATTCAACTGAAGGAGATTAAGAACTTTATTATTTTGACTTATACTATTGTGTAATGTCTCTAACTCCATCAGCCGTCCAACGCATCCCTCCACTGTGTTTTCAAGTAAATTTAGTATAATTTCTTGGTCTATTTGAACCATTATGAACCATAGTCTATTTTATTTCTTAGACATCTTAAGTGGTATTGATATGTTGGACAATTGATATCGTTTGCCGCATGATTGACGTCATATTTAGTTGAGTAATTTTTGTTTGCAATTAGACAGTTTTTGCATTTCTTCACATTTACTTCACATTCCGCAGCATCATGTTCTTCACTGCAAAGTACACACACTGTGGAGTTATTGCAACTGGTGTTCTTATGGAAGAAACCTTGACAGGTGAAACACCTCTGTATGCTTAAGTCTTCATATACTGGGTACCTCTGCCATCCTAGGTACACCTTCTTTTGGCCAATTGCTTTGTGGTATAGGCCTGATGAGCATTCCACGTATATTGTAAGATTATTTTTATTTTTCATGTGCTTTACATATGTGACTGTTAGTTTATCGTTTGCAACTATCCACTTGTTTTGTTGCCTCAGATATTTTTCAATTTCTTTCGGATCTTGGTTTTGTTCACTATTCACTCCAGTAATTTTCAATTTTGTTGGTCTTTTTGCTACTGTTTCGATTAGGCATTTGTCTGAAAGCTTGTTGATCGCAGCGATTTTTAGTTTTTCTCCTTCATCTTTGGTAGGACACTTGATTATAATATCACCATTTTTTGTACTTCTTATCCTCTTTATTCCTATATTTAACTCCGATGGATTTAGCTTTTCTTGTTTTTTTTTCCGTGTTTTTAGCTTCTCGCTTGTTTTTTGTTTTTATAATAATGGTTTGCTCTGTATTTGGAGGAGGCTTAGGTGCCAGGACATCTGCATAGGCTTTACGATGGATGCCTACCCCCTGGCCTTCGCAAGATGCACCAGTTATTTCGCTGTTTCGTTTATCTTTAATTTGGGCAATATCCGCCCTAATATCCTGGAGTGTTTTTATAATGTATGGCATTCTAGCTATCAATGCCCTACAATCATTGCAGATGTATAACAATAATCGTTTTCTTAGAGGCATACATCTTTCTTCGGTAGTTGATAAATTAAGACACTCGTTATGTATATTTCTTAGACACGAGTCACAGGAGTAAGAGGCTTCATTTTCTTCTATTTTCTCTCTGCACTTTATGCACTCCTCCACAGGTTCCCCCATTTGTCACTTTCCACTCTTCCACGCTTGCGAAACATAAAGAGCTCACGCGTGCGGTTGGTCCGTTCCCAACAAAACGCATGCACCCGTATGGAATGTCGTGCCGGTCTTACACCACAGAAGGGTGCAGTGAGAGGACAACACTATTAGAAGTTCACCATTCACTATTATATAAGAACAGGTACTCGAAGACAATTAATAACCCGTCATTTTCCGATTTTCGGTACTTACAACAGAGCAAGGAGCAAGCAAAAAACACATGCCATTCGGACACGGACAAGCTGCACCCCCTAAACTAAACAAATTAACTCTCTTAAAATGTAACATAAAGTAAAGGTATTTTCAAATTGCTTCAAAGGAACCAAATAGGTAGAGTCCAGTCAGTCCTCACCGAATGGCTATACGCTTCACGCTCCTTTTGTAAATTATATTTGAACATGGTTATCAACATAAATGAATACGTCAATTTATATTAAACCTAGGCATTGACATTTTATGAAAAAATCATGAAGTGATTTATGTATTATTTACTTATTGGTGAGAGTTGCTGCTCAATACTATTTTTGCAATGCAATATTTCAGGTTTGCATTTAAACTTAAACTGAAAATATTTAAAAATAAAGTGTAATCTATCTAATAACATAAGGTATAGATATTGGGTTTGTTTCTTGCTCACGAGGACGTGCATGGTCATTTAACCAGAAATAGAGGTAATATCATGCCCATTTACTGGCGCTTAAGGAGGTGTCAGAGCGGCCCTGGTTACTGGGCGATAAAATTTTTTAATGTTCTTCCCGTGGAGATTACGACATTACCGTTGTCAAATTTTAAAGCAAAAATTAAAGAAATCCTAATATTCCACAGTTTTTATTCTTTTGATGAATTTTTAAATTGTGATTTTAACTAGTGTTGTTTTTTTATTTTAGTACATAAGGAAATATGTCTATATTGTTTTTAAAATTTTACTTTCTTAATACTGTGTTGGCAATATGAAGCCAGGCACGTAATGTTTTGAAATATTGGTATTCTTACTATTATTATTCATTGACGTGTGTAAATTACTATGTAATATTGACATGAATAAATTTATGATTATGATTATGATTAGAAATGCTTTTCATTAGATGATTATGATTAGAAATGCTTTTCATTAGCTATCAATTTTACTCTACATAGCTTTTTAAGGCACTGAATATTTGAAGCCTTGTTCAAAACAGCTATTATAAATGCAAATAGAATCCACAGAAATTTTGATTACTTATATTGAGCTAAATATTTCATTAAATTCAAATTGTTTATTAATGTTTTCATCAGACAAATGGAGTTAATTACAAAGGTACCTTAAAAAAACCAATACATAAAAACAGATTTAAAAATTACATACTAAGAGCACAGAGATATTATGTCATTAAAAATAAAATGAAATCATTACACAAATATACCGAAAAAAAGCAACCAATATTTTCGATTTCTAAATGAGTGAGAACACCCTGGAAAAATAAAGTTCCGAGCATTAACTCTTAGCCTTAGCTTAATTCCCACCAAATGCAAAAGAGAAAACTTTTGTAACTGTTGCTTACTTGGTCTGTTACTGTTGGGTTGTCGATACTTTCCAATAACACTAAAGGTAAATGTTCGAACTTCTTCAGGAGAAAATCACAGCCAAAGAACTTGGCGATATTTTCATAAGCAAAAAACCTCATTGTACTTTCCTCTGGAATTTCCTCAATTTTTTCCATCATTATATCAGTTAATTCACTAGATCCTGCAATAATTATTAAATATCAAACTTTCAAATTATGTGGTCATCAAAATGTGAAATTATTTTCAACCTAAAGCAAATTATAATTTTTCTAATGTAAAGTTATAGATGTTTTATTCATTGGAAACATTTCTAGAGGTTTCAGGCATATTCTAGGCCTTAGATAGCCCAGCGACCTTATGTAGTTCACTAATATAATTAAGAAAACCATACCATTTTCTTGATGATGTGCAGCCAACCCCACTAGCTCTTCAAAGAATATTTTCGAATAGTTTCTCACAGTGTCAATAAAATGGTCAGCATGTGAAGAAACATAAAACAATCCTTCAAGGAACATGGGCTTCACTAAATCTATTGCAATATTTTTTAGATGCTTGGCAATATGGCATAATGCTCTACTAGTTTCTACTGTTATTGAAGAATGTCCTGGATTGCTAAAAACAAGATCATTTCTTAACTTTACTTACAAAATTCTAGACCTGATTAAAAATTCAGAAGGTACTTAATTTACACATTCACTTCTTTCTACAATAAATAGATGTTAAAACGTAATGCCTCATAATCATCAATCAAAAAA
>MU184137.1:144351-158644 GCA_016904865.1 Pissodes strobi | reverse complement strand
AGCCATTTTTCAAGCGGCTCAAGTGTAAAAGTGTCAATGTTTCCGGGACATTCGCCTTCTAGATTCGATTTCGAATTTTATGGGGGTGTTACCTGTGTTTGACGGTATTATTCGGGTAGTAAAGATATAAATAACCGTGTCAAAGTAACACCTTTTTTTTGCGCTATACGGAAGTTATTTTGTAAAGGACCGTCTAATGGGCTCTTAATTTGGTGTGAAGTATTTCAAATGAATCAACCAGCTAGGACAGAAAGATGCGGTTTTCACAGCAAAAAAAGAAAAAATGAGCCTATAAATATTCAAGCGATTCTAAATGAAATATGAATATTTTTTTAAATTCAGATTTTGAAAACTGACTGCTTCTCATAAAAACAGCAATCGTTCTCGAACTAAGCAGGTTCGAAAGTATAGATATATATTTTTCCTAAAAATTAAGAAAGTCGTTGTTTTGTAATGGATTTTATTTACTTTGCTGTGGTCGAATCGGCAATCTGGTTATTCACAAAAATTTCGGGAAAAAAAGTTTAAAAAACAACAGACCCTCGGAAAATCGCTATTCAAAAATTAACCAACAAAGACAGAAAATTGCGGTATTTACTGTTCAATAGAGAATGAATAAATTTAAATCTTGAATTATTAGAGCAGTCAATATCTTTTATAAGGGTTAAAAGTCAAATTAAAAACCGTAAAAACTGAAATATATATTTTTAAAATTGATATTTTGAAAATGAGTCGTTTCCCAAAGTAATTGAATCATTTTGAAGTTAAGTAGATGCGAATTTTAGTAAAAAAAATCTATTTGTTGAAATGGACTTTATTAACTTTTCTTCAAAAATTCGAAAATTTTTGAAGGCAATGAATACGTGCTTAGGGTAAAGTTGGTAGCCTGACCCAAATTTCAGAAAAATAATTATTAAAAGATAATGAGCTTGTTTTTCAGTAACCTAAATTTTATCCAGTTTTAATATTTATAAAAGATAAAAGAATGTAAAATAAGAAGTTTTATTTTACAAAAGTAGATGAAAAAAAATTGTAATTGGCCATCTCTCTCTCAGTGTTTGGGTAAGATGCCCCACACAGGTGGGTAGTGGTAGTACTCCGATACAAAATAATGATCAAAGTAAGTTAAATCTTCTTTTTAGTAGCTATTCTTCCACAGGGATCGCAAAAATTAACAAATTTGCTGCATCCATCGTGAAACCATTGCTGGCAGTGTATACATTTTACCCAGTCATTTTTCTTGGTGGTCTCGAAATATTTTTCTCCACATCCCACGCACTCATCATTTTCAATTGAATTGTCAGAGTACCCATCTTCTAGCATAGTAAGGTTCCCAACTTCGGATTCACTTGATAAAGACAGAGTAGATGGCGCTGCTGAGTGGGTAGAACGTATTCAGATCGGTGCTCAAAATAGTGTGTTTTTAACAATAATATAGTAATTAAAATTATATATAAACTGTGAAAAACTTCTCAGTGTGGTGATGGGTAATAAGGGCGAACAGAGTGCTTCAATCTCTACCAGACAAGGTAACGAACTACAGAAATTGAGTTCCCGCATGGACGATATGGCGGCAAAATTCACTGCCGAACTTAAACGTTTCAAAGGCGAACTTCAAGGCAAAATAGCTGTGACTAGTTCGAATGCAGAAGTGAGTGATCTCCATGAGTTGTCAGAGCAGTTCTCTGATTTTGAAAAGTCTTTTACTAATAGCCTGCGAGGTATCAACGAAGAGATTGAGAGATTAAAGACAGAAGGAGAGAGATCCATCATGGCAGTCAACAATAATGCCTTTTTAATACATGGATTAAGTGAGGAACAGCACGACAATCTTTACCAAAACGTCATCAATTTGATCAGCTCAAAAATTGATCCCGGAATAAACAAGAATTATCTAAATTACTGCTACCGTTTAGGGAGTAGGAAACCCGATTCAACGAAGCCACCACCTATCGTTGTCTCATTTTACCAGCGATGGATGCGCGATCAAATTTTTTTCAAAAAAAAAATGTTAAAAGGTACCAAAATTCTTATCACGGAATTGTTGACGGCTACTAATCTTAGTTTATTTAAAGATGCGAGACAACATTTTAATAATTCCTGCTGGACGATAGCGGGTAAAGTATTTGTTTTACGTGATGGGGCTAAAGCCCTTGTGCGGTCTAGGGCGGACTTGGCTCGGCTTGTTGGTTAGTCCTCTGAGTTTTTATTATCAGGGGTACTTGCACAACTACTAAAATGTAACCTTCATAATGTGTCTTTTACATAGCGGCTCGAGGTATGTAACTGATTTTTTTTGTAACATATCGACCTAAAACACTGCACACTTATCAAATCTATGCTATGATATATTTTTGGTATATTATGGTATTTCCGATCGTCCCTGCAAATATATTTCAAAAATGGATATTAATTATATATAAAACCACCTGATTTAATTCATCAATCAGTGAATCTACCTATAAAGGATCTAAATGCTTAATTAGCCAATTGATTTTAAGAGTTATTTTGATGTTTTTGACTTTCTTAATGGATATAATTAGTTTTCTTGATTTGTTTTAAAGTCTGTATTGTTTTTAATCGTTTTCGGGCAGCGCCTGCGTGTAATATATTATGATCCCTATTGGAGCTGATTTCAACTGGTTTCATTTAATTTTTCAATGTTGTTTCACTTTCTGTTCATATCATTATCCTAATTTGTGCGACTGATTTATTTTAATTCCTAGCAGTACACATTTATGTTAGTTGTGGGACTGTAATAGCACCGATATGCGGCCTTTCCAATATAATCGTTATAATCAACATTACCATGAGTATAGATCTTTATTTTTTAATTGTTACTATTTTTACTATATTAGTTTTTAAGATATTAGGATACAAGATGTATTTTTTGGCTAGGTATTACATGGATGCAGGCTTGGGGTGGCGCCGGGGTGCGGCTGGGGCGGGGGGTAGGCGTTGGTCTTGCAATGGCAGATAATGTTGGGATTGAGCGAGCGGCTGACTTCCGGAGAGCCTCATTTGATAATAGCTTTGGGCATGTGAGCGATTTTGTGGTGGCTCATTTGAATGTACGATCTTTGAATACGGGTTTCGACAAATTTTCTCATTATGTTAGTTCATACCAATTTGATGTATTAGGCCTCTCAGAGACCTGGTTATCACCGCAGTATGAGAATAGCTCTTTTAGGATACCCCAATATAATTTCGTAAGGAGGGATAGAAACGGCAGAGGCGGAGGTGTTGGGTTTTATATTAAGAAATCTATTAAATATTCACTTGTTAATTTTGAACGTGTTTCTCCTGATTTCGAATATATGAGCATTCAATTTAAATCTAATAATGAAAATATACTAGCCGTTAGTCTCTATAGATCACCATCCGCTAATCAGGAAAATTTCATTGATACTCTCGAGGATATTTTAGATGTGACTGTACCTATGTATGACAGTGTTATATTGATGGGCGATTTTAATATTGATTTCTTGGGTGATTCTCTAGGTAAACGAAAACTTCAGAATATTTTGGATGTCCATAATTTACATCAAGTAATAAGAGATCCCACTCGTATTAATTTATCTACAGACAGTTCTAGCCTTATTGATGTAATAATTACAACCAGGGATCTCAATCTAATAATGGCAGAATCCGTACCAGTATCAAATTCAGTTACTGATCATAACTTGGTATATGCAGTGCTAGGCATTCCTAAAGTTCAAGATACGCCTAGATTTTTACAGTTTCGTGATTATATAAATATAGATTTGGAACAATTTCAATATCATGCACAACAATTAGAGTGGGATAGAATTTTGTATACAGAAAATATTGATACTAAACTAGGAATTTTTAATCAAAACATATTATATTTAATGAATAAACATGCGCCATTAAGACGAAGTAAAGTTAAAGAAAAGAGCCTCACTCCGTAGATTACGGATAATATTAAATACATGATGCGTCTGAGAGACAAAGCGTATCGAAAATATTTGAAAACTAAAACAGCGGTTCATCTTCAATATTATAGGGAACTTCGAAACTACACTAAGCATGCCATTATTAGAGAAAAAATCTCATATTTTAATCATTTTTCCTCAAAGAAGGGTAGAGATTTTTGGGTAAATGCAAATCAATTAAATTTAACGCGTAGCAAGGCAGATGCCTTACCAAACGATTTATGTGACCCTAATACACTGAATCTATATTTTTCATCTTGCACTCAAGCAATTGATTCTGTTTCGGATGACAAAATTAAGTATTATAATTCTACTAATCACCCTAGTGTTACATCCGAATTTAATTTGGAATTATTGGACGAAGATACTTTACTAAAACATCTTAACAAGATAACTACCTCTGCTGTTGGCGAGGATGCCATTTCTGTTAGGGATCTTCGACTGTGTCTTCCTTATTGCCTGAACTCCCTAATAAATATAGTAAATAGCTGTGTTTTGGAGAGTTATTTTCCGGCCATCTGGAAGAAGGCTGTAATAACACCGCTGGCGAAAGTTCCACATCCTGTGGAATCAGAAGATCTAAGACCGATTAGCATTCTTTCAGCTGTGTCGAAAATCATCGAAAAACATGTTTATTCTCAATTATACAATTATGTGAGCCTGTCAAATATTATACCTGATTGCCAGTCTGGTTTTCGGCCAAATTTTAGTACTGCAACCAGTTTAGTTAATGTTTTAAATGAAATTCGACGTAATGAAGATAAAAAAGAAATCACATGTCTAGCTCTGTTGGACTTTAGTAAGGCCTTTGATACTCTAAACCATAATTTACTGTTAGCTAAGCTTCACTATTATGGCCTTTCGGATAAGTCTGTCAGGTTCTTCTCCCAATATCTTAGAGGCAGATCACATTGCGTTGAGATTAGAGGGGAGTGTGGATTGGTGAAGTCCGGGTATTTGTTGATAAACACAGGTGTGCCCCAGGGCTCAATATTGGGTCCATTATTGTTCTTACTGTATGTTGCTGATATGCATGATTGCATAAAATATTCAAAAATACAACAATATGCCGATGATTCACAATTATACATATCATTCTCCTTAGACAATATGAATCTTTCCCTGGAACATTTTAACACTGATTTAAATAGTTTGGGCAGCTTTTCTAAGAGTCACAATTTGAAAATAAATGCTACAAAGTCTTCTATTATTTTTTTTAATAACCGTGGAAATAGTGCAAATAGAGTTGCAGAGGATTTCACACCAAAGATTGATGATACTCTTCTGCCTTTAGTTGCGGAATCTAAAAATTTGGGCGTCATATTTGACGAATCTCTTTCATTTCAAGCTCACATAAACAGTAAGTTAAGAATTGCATACTTCCGATTAAGGAAGCTTTATAGTTTAAAACAATTCTTGCCTCCTAAAACAAAATATTATTTATGCGACAGTCTTATTTTATCGTTGTTTGATTACGGGGATGTCGTCTACGGAGATTCTCTATCTATGCAAACGTCACATCAAATACAAAAGATTCAGAATTGTTGCATGCGTTTTTCCTTTAACATTCCTTTTAGGAATCATGTTACACCTTATTTAAATAACAATGGTATTTTGAATATGTTAAATCGTAGAAAGCATCATTTATTTAACTTTGTTTATAGTGTATTAAAAAGTGGGCAACCACCTTATCTTAAAGCACAATTTCATTTGTTTCCACATCCCCATTATACGAGGAACATTGACAACTATAAAGTGCCACAACATAAAACAGCAGCCTTTCAAAAATCATTTACATTTATCGCTTCTCATATGTGGAACTCCGTGCCAAATCATGTTAAAGATTTTTCTCCTGGTCGCTTTTCCTCATTTATTAAAAAACATCTTTTGGAACATCAGGGCGCAACTGAGTAGAATCTGAATGTTTCATTATGCGGGTATATATGTGTGTATATATATAATCTTTTATTTATTTTTTTGTTGCAATTTTTGGTTGCTTATTACATTATTACATCGAATTTTCGGAGATTATCGGTCGCTCGCTTATCCTCGTGAACGTGAACGTAGATGCAGATTAATATATTGTGTCATTTATTCTGATTCCTCTCCGCCCCGAGCTCCTGGTTGATTCTGTGCGCTACCGGCCTCGTCCCTTGTTGGTATTTAAGTTTATTTTAAGTTTTTACTAAGATTGAATTAGTTACATTTTATGTATTATGGGTTAATAGGGCTGTACCACACTTGCGTACAACTTGTTGTGTGCATGCTGTTATCGGCTGTTTATAGTCGCGGTGTAGTCCTTTTTGTCTACATGTAATTTATTTTTATTCTGTTCTCAATGTATGGATTATTAAGGGACAAATAAACTTGTTTGAATTTGAATTTGAAAAATTTTTCTTTTTCTTTTTCTGTTTATCTTCAGCTCCAATTTATTGCTGGTAAATTTTTCACTAGGTTAGGAAATATTTTTTTCTTTTGCTTTCTGTGCTCAATATTATTAGCATCAGCCAACACAGTAGAAATATGCTGAGCGCTTCTTCGGATACTTTCCAAAGCCCGAATTTTGGTGGGGGCGAAACCTGATCCAAAATTTTTCCTTGAGTTATATCAGAGTTTTCTTGAATTATCACTGAATGAGTTAAATTTTGAGAAGCAGTGGAGGTGCTAGGCTGAGGGGACATTTCTCGTGCGGGTATGGTACTTGGTCTTGATGACATTTCTTGAGCAGTTCTCATACTAGGCTTCTCTGTCCACAGTTTCGTTCAAAGTTACAGGATCGGGTGTGGTCTCTCCGGAAGAATTTAGTATATTTGTACGTGGTATGGCAGTTTCGGATAGGAAAGCATACTTTGGAATGGCTTCTGGATTGAATGGATGTACACCAGTTGCACATGACAGTGGGAAGCAGCGCTGTCATCACCACATTGGAGCGCAGAAACTCAAGTTTCAGGACAGTCTAATGTTGGACAGTTTTAGGCGACAGTCAGTAAGGAACTCGACCGGTTAAAACACTGCGATGAGGAAGGCAACGGAAAACCACCTCATTAATTAATTTCCTAGTATAAATCATCATGGCTGAGACAAACAAAGATACGGCCCTCAGTCCCCGGCAGGTTTTGAATAACCAGAGGGTGCGAAGAATCCCCGGGTCAGCAATGAATGTTGGTACATGGAATGTTAAATTAATATACGAAGCAGGAAAGATTCACAATGTAATACAGGAAATGCAAATAATAACTCAGGAGAAATATCAATATGGAAACTCCCACCCAGAAGATTGTATACATGGAAATCACCAGCGGATAATCCAAATAATGTAGTCAGAAACCAAATAGATTTCCTCCTGACCAACAAGCGATACCGCATTTCAATCAAGTCAACCAAAACATATCCAGGCGCCGACATAGGGTCGGATCATAACGCTGTGGTAGCTAGATTCTATTACAAACTAAAAAAACTACTAAATAAAAATGACAAGGAAGAAATACAGGAATCCCAGCTAAAAAAATCAGCAATCAGAGAGAGAACTAAAGAGAAAATAAATGACGAGCTTAAGAAAATAAAAGTGAATGCCACTGAAGATAATGAAAAAAAAATGGGAAATAATAAAGAATACCCTTATAAATACAAGTAAAAACAAACTAGGGGATGGTCAGAACAACAAGAAGAAACAATGGATGACAAGAAGAAACAATGGATATTGCAACTGATGGAAAAACGAAGAACATATAAGAACATAGAAAATCAAGCATACAATAATACTCACAGAGAAATAAGAAGAAAAATACGAGAGGCCAAAGAAAAATGGTATGAGGAGAAATGTAAAGAGAGAACAATTAATGCTAAAGAACGATACTTTTAACTTACACAAGAAAGTAAAAGAGTTAACTGGCACAAACAGAATAAACAGAAGAAGTCTGCTACTATATAAAAACGGAAAAATCATATTAGGCACCAAAGAAAAACTTGAAAGATGGAATGAGTACATCCAGGAACTTTTTGAAGACCAAAGACAAAAACCCCTAACAAACGATGCGACCAAGGACAGCGGTCCAGATATCACCAAAGAAGTAGTTTTACATGCATTTAAATTAACAAAAAACAACAAAACGCCTGGACCTGATGGGATACTAGTGGAAATAATCAAACTCATCAAGAAGGATCAAATTGAAGTGTTGGTGGACTTATATAACTCCATTTATAATACAGGAGTTATACCTAAAGAATGGTTAAAGTCTACGTTTATCGCATTACCTAAAAAAACAAATGCAAAGGAATGCTGCGACCATCGAACAATCAGCTTAATGAGCCACACCCTCAAAATATTCTTGAAAATTATACACAATAGAATTTATCGAAAACTAGAACAAGACATTGGTGAAACACAGTTCGGCTTCAGAAATGCCTTTGGAACAAGAGAAGCCTTATTCGCCATAAACGTGCTGGCCCAAAGATGCATGGATGTGAACCAGACGCTATATGTATGCAAGGCTTTTGATAAAATCAGACACGACCGCCTCATTTAGCTACTCCAGAATAAAAATTTAGAGACAAAAACATCAGAATTATTACCGAACTTTATTTCAACCAGAAAGCAGCAATGAAGATAGGGAATGAATTTTCGGATGAAATCGAAGTAAGACGAGGCGTTAGACAAGGATGCGTACTGTCTCCTATCCTGTTTAATGTGTACTCTGAGGAAATTATTCAGGAAACGTTGGAGGGTGAAACAACAATAGGCATAAAAGTAAACGGTAAATCAATTAATAATTTAAGATTCGCTGATGACACGGTACTTATAGCGGAATGTCTTGGGGATCTGCAACAACTGGCTAGATCGTGTTGTGTCAGTGAGGAGAGAGGTCTAACACTTAATACCAAGAAGACTAATTTTATGGTGATCACAAAACCACAACAGCGCCAAGAAAGCCTAATGATCCATGGAGAACAAATAAAAAAGGAAGAAAATACAAATACTTGGGAGCAATAATTAACGAAGACAATGATTACATCAAAGAAATCGGACAAGCAAGAAGCGCATTCAGCAACATACCAGACTTTTGAGGTATCACGTGTTCTCGGTTCTGTTATATGGGATGGAGGCATGGATGCCAAAGAAAAATATTACTGATAGATTGGAGGCTTTTGAGTTATGGGCATACAGAAGAATGTTGAGGATAAGCTGGGTGGATAGAATTACAAACGACGAAGTGCTGCGAAGAATGAGAAAACAGAAAGAAGCCCTAAACACTTATCAAAATTAGAAAACTTCAATACTTAGGTCACGTCATGAGGGGTGAGCGATATGGACTGCTGCAGGTTATCATACAGGGAAAAATTCAGGGGCGGAGAACCATAGGAAGAAGACGCATTTCCTGGTTGAACCTAAGAATGTGGTTCAACCGCTGTTCTGTGGATTTATTTAGAACAGCGGCATCGATGGTTCGAATTGCTGTGATGGTTGCCAACCTTCTCAGAGAAGACGGCACATGAAGAGGAAGAAGACACCAGTTGCTTTCAAAGCGGAAATTGCGTTTCCTGGTATGCTTCATTCGTTAAATGTCCAAATTGGAGACCACCAATTTTTCTGGATGGATTTGCTAGAATCCAGTTATTTGCAGCAACAGTATACGCAGATTTTAATGACTTAAAAACCGCCCTGTTGAGAGCTCGTAACCAGTGCGTGGTATGACTTGGCAAACTAATAATTATTATATCGTTTTGCCTAGCAAATTCTAGCATATCAACACAGCAATGAGAGCTGTGACCATCCACCAACAATAAAACATTACCTTCCGAGTCTTTGGCCACCTTAAAAACAAATCTGAATTTATGTAGGCTGATTTTTCATTCATGTAGATCTTAGACCCAGGAGGCATTCCATCATCGTATTGAGCTTTCAAATTTTTGCCTTTAAATATACTTATTGGAGGTATAAATAAATGTACCCTCAGCGATACAGCATGCCATGACTGTAATTCTTTCCCCCTTCTCTCCAGAAGTTATTGCAGCCACATTTTTGGAGCCTTTCCGAGCGATCACCTTTCCTGGATGAATATCCATGTTGAAAATATGGCTGGGTTTATCAAACAAGTGAAACTCCTCTAGAAGAGAGCGGAGTAGATCGAAATAACGATTTACTCCGTCTAGAGACATTCCTAATCATCTGGCTATGGAAACACCTAATATATCAAAAACAACTAAAGTTAACTACCTACTGTAAATTGATGATTTATATATTTATTACCTTCAGCTTTTCTTACGGAGAGCTCGTGATTTCTTATCCAATCTTTTTCTGCCAGTTCGTTTTAAAACTTATTTGTAATGTGTAGAGCGACTGCAAACTTGTAGGCCATTTGCCGAAGATCTAAATGACGAGGCGCGAATCCATGGTTTTGCAGTTTTATTATATGTCTAACAAATTTTCCTTCATTTTCAGCTCCTAACCCAAGTAACACTAATGCTTTTATCATGATCTCCAAGGTCACTTTAAAATTATACAATAAAACTTCGAATAAAACCAAATGATCTTCAAGATTGTCTTAGAACAGCAATGAGGCAGCTTCTAGCCAAAAAGGGACCATCCTAATAGGGTCTTCAAGACTAAATTTTAAAACCATGTTAAAACCATTTAGTTTTAATTTTATATTCTTAAAGAGTTCTTCAAGGCCTAACTTTAAATGTATATATCAAAGCTTAGTAACTGACGTTTTGCATTTAATTGCAGAAGACGAAATTACCATGAATCATTGTAACTAATCTTAAAAGGGTTTTATTTTGTTTACTAAAATTGGATAAATAGTTAACGGTAAGTGTCTCAACTTATAATGACAATGGCAGAGAATAAATGTATAACGCGCGCATATAAAGCAGATCATGAATAATATTTAATGCAAACTATTCTGGTAAAGAATTTACCAATGCAAGCTACTTTTCTGATGAAATATAACAAAAAACTTCTACATCACTCGAGTGCCATCAATTTAATGTTTTTTTTATTATTTAAAAAATATTTAAAAAATATCGTCAAATTTTATTTTGCATTTCACCATCTAAATGCATTTCTTTATTAAATTGAATATCTCGGCTCACCATTCTACGGTTATTTAAGAGGATGTAATGCGCATATATTTCAATAATAATATTTTTTTCCTTGGCTATTGAAAATGTCCATCATGGCGGAGTCTGTATTTTACATAAAACATGGCGCGATCTACATTAAAACTGATTACAAATTTATAGAACAATTTAAATCTTACAAGACTTAAAACAGCTTTTTATTTACAACTTTAAATACAATTACTCTCGAAGTAGACTATTTACTCTTCATTTTAAAACTAAGTTGCTTTAATATATTCAAAGTGTTCAAACTCGTGGTCTTATTGATTTAAAGTGGTCTGGCTCGCAAATAAACTTCTAACTTTACAAATTGTGCCGGTTCTGTGATTGCTGCATTTAGTGCGTTTTCATCTTTTGTGTGCCTAATTTAATTGAAAAACCATTAAGTTTTGCATATTACTGTTACATTTTGTTACATTAATAGCATTTATAACAAATGGGGACACCCGAATAGCAGTTTCTGGATTTAATGTGGAATTTTATTGAGCATATAGTCTTAAAATAAAATAGGTTTCTTAATTGGTTTTAATGAGTACATCAAGGGATCTCCATAAAACTACATTAAAACTATTTGTTCCAAAATTAATTGTTTTAAATCCAACTTGCTATTTAATTCTTTAAAAAGACAAATTAATTTTAAAATAGTCAGTGTCAAGAGTATTATAAAACCAGTATAAGATCAATAGGGCATTAAGAGCAAATAGTTTTTTATTTTGATTTAAAGAGTGCATTAAGTCCTTTGCATAAGAATAAGTGGTCTTAAAGAAATTTAGTTTATCTTAAGGTGGCTTTAAAACCAATATATTTTTATTGAACATATTGAAGCACTTTTAAACCCTAAATAAATCAAAAGTGTCTCACAATTGTTACTTGGGAAGCTGCTATCTGGACCCATTCTTCCTTTTTAGAATCGTTTGACTTCAGCCTTCTACGAAGAGATCTTGATGGTACACCATAATTGCGAGCTACAGCATTAGTACCTAGTTCTCCGCTACGAACTGCTTGCATAGCTGCCACTAAATCGGCTTCTGTCCACTTCCCTCATTGAGGACAAATCCTTTTATAGATGGATGGCATAATCTTAAAAAAAATTAGATACCTAAATTAAAATGCCATCTCTACCTACCTTGACTAGGGCATCTATACGTACTAATTATACCTAGTATTATTATTCAACGATGTTTCACAAGGATCCTACCGCCGCGCCGACACCATTCATTGAAATAAATATTAATAATCTTACAACCTATAGCGTAATCACGTATAAAAATTTTCACCTACCTCAGGAAAACATCACACAATTTCTCCAAAACAAGACAATTATCAGCAGCAACAGCTCCTTCCGCACCTGAACGACAAACAACTGATTGGGTTGAGACAAGTTGCATAACCATACATGTAAAAGTTTTCGAGTAATAAAAGCCGGCCATCTCTACCACTGGGGCATCTCTACAAACTTTACCCTACTAACCAATTTGATAAAATATAATTAATTTTTCCCTATTCGGACCGAATGTTCAGTCATTCACAAAAATTTCGCGAAAAGAGATTCAAAATTGCAGACCCTCGAAAAATCGCTATTCAAAACTTAACCAAAAAGCTGCCGTTTTTACTGTTAAATCGAGAAAGAATAACTATAAATCCTAAACTATTCGAGCTGTTATAATATGTTCAACTTCTTTTATAGGAGCTCAAATTTGAGTTAAAAACTGTAATTCGTAAAAAGTCGTCGCGTCGGAAGGAAACAAATGCGTATATTGGCATATTTGTGGTTATATTGCTTACCATTATTTCTTCGTGCGAGTTCGTACGTGTTTTCAATGCGACCAAAATATTTTCTTTTTTTTTTTGGGGTAGTTCTTCGTACGGGTAACTGCACTCGTTGAGCTTTAGGTGACACGGATTGCAAAGTACTGATTATACTTTGGTTCACCAACGAAGATCCCTGTGGGATCAGAAAAACCAACAATGCCATAATAGAGAGTTAAACAAATAATTATGGAAAATAGCGACTGGAATTGAACTAGGAGGTAGGTATTTCCATTTACGTACTTACATATATTTATTCAATTTACAAGTTACAAGTTTTATTGTGTAGCAAAAAATAAGTATAAAATATATTTATTTAACAACAATTTATATGTTTAACATAAAATAACTATTACTTAAGTACATTTTATAACTTGTTTTAATGTTTGAATGTTAGTGAAATTCCCCACAAATCAACCAATTTGCGTCTATTGTTTCAATGAAAGATATCTCAATAATGGTGATGTTCCCAAAAGTGAAACTCTGAGATAGAATCCATTATCACTTTATAATAAGTTAATATTCCTACTATATTTCTATAAAAAAAGAGCAGTGTAACAACCCACGTCCTAAGAATTCCTGATAACTGATTCGTACGAATTCTTACGAACAAATTTTCGTACGAATTCTTATGCAATGTAACCGCCGCCCGCCTAGAGTGTTTTTCCTCCCTTGGATATTTAATGTCCTCCGCTTCGCGTCCGACATCAAACTATTCGCGGCAGGAAAAACACTATTTTCCTCTCTTGGTATATAAATAGCTATTATCTATGGAAAATGGGTTCTTTTATAGAATTTACATACCAAATACCTAGAATCATTTTGAGCGCAAAACAGAAAAAATATTACTTGGACTTTCTAAAGAGCATTAAATCGAGGCGCGATTTATATGTTTCAAACTAAAACTTTAGTTTTTAAAAAAATTAATTTAAATTTAAAACAATAAAATATATTCATTTGTTTTCAGAAATACAATGTTTCAAAACTTAAATGAACAGAGTGACAACTTAACTAGTCAAGATTGAAAGTAAGAGTGCCCTACGAAGTATCTGGAGCGTATTTATATCTAAGGGTAAAGTAAACAAAGTATCTAAGGGCTAAGGTACAGGTGCCAACATAACTCCTCCCTCCTTAAGATTCGGAAAATAGGGGAACACGATTTCCCTAAGTGTTCAGCTGGGGAAGCTCGATTTTTGTTCCTTTGGCTTCTTGCAGGAATCTTCATTCATTCTATAAATGGCGAAAATAGTACCAATGATGTCCAATGTAATCAAGATGCTTATTGGGACAGTCCAATGTCCCGGGGTACTGAAGCTCGTGCTGCTTCATTGTAGAAATCAACTGGTTGGCTTGCTGGATTCCTTCCTGATTCACTTCTATAAGTTCCGAGTGGGCGATCTCAATGTTTT
>MU184137.1:125120-139351 GCA_016904865.1 Pissodes strobi | reverse complement strand
TTCTTTCGTTTGGTTTAATTTTTCGTTTACTAAAAAGGAGAAAAGGTATGTAAATTGTTTTTTTAATAAACTATGAGTATCGTCAATAATATCTCTCATATTTTCTAAACAGTTTTTTATTATTTGTGTGTCGATGTGTAGTGATTTTATTATATGCTGATCCGAGGACAACTAGCAAAATAGGGTTATTTAGTTTTCTTTCCTCTGCTTCGGTTGCTTTTATTGCGAGAAGTGTCATAATTGTCAGGACTACAAGGTGGGTCATTCCCTGAAACAGGCTTGATGTTACTTATGTGAACTAATCTTTTCTTAGCTATTAAGGCGGTAGGGGTAGCTTTAACGGGTACTGAAAGTTTTTTGTATTTAGGGTTGTTAATTTTTCGTTGTCTATTTTTGGGGAGTTTCTCATACATAGGTAAGGTTACGTCTATTGGGATTTCTGGACGTCTACCATCTTTTTCATTTCTTTTTTCGAGAATTCTTTCTTGGTTATCACGTAATTTTTCATTAAGATGGTTTTTTATTAATCTAATTCTTTCTGCGAGGTCTTGGATAAACTAAGTCGTAATTTGTTCTTCTGTAAGTTCGAGGGGATTTTTAGAGTCTAAGTTACCTTTGATAATTTGAAAAGGCGTATATTTGGAAGCATTATGGTTATTATTATTATATGACAGTATGGCATAATTCATTAGATTTTCTATGGATTCATGGGGTCTTTCTTCAATTAAGGCGGAAATAGTTTCGCTTAATGTTGAATGTAGGCGTTCAACTGGGCTGTTTGAGTTTGGATTGTGGGGTGTGCAATAATGTATTTCGACATTATGAAATTGTAGGAATTTTTGAACAGAGTTATTCTTAAATTCGGTGCCATTATCCGTGGTTATCTTTCTGGGAATACCATTCATAGCCAATTGGGGTCGGTTTAAATATTAATTTATTAGGGTGTCTTTCATACTTATGTTTTTGACATATGTCGCAAAGGTTTATGTAAGTTTTTACATCATTTTCTAAGTTGGGCCAGTAATAAACCTTTTCAACTGCTGAGGTATTTTGTTGTATACCTCTATGTATTGTACGGGTTTTGTGAAATTATTTAATTTTTTTCTTTCTGTCTTTCTACGTCGGGTATATTCCTCTAACTTTATTCTAGAAATTCTGAGATTAAAAGCACTATTTTTTAAATATTTTCTAAATGTATTTAAAATAATAAACTCTAGGTGCATAAATATAGGCCATATGTTTGCTTAGATTGAAATTCTTCTTTTATAATTTTGCATAGTAATTCTTCAGAAGGTTGGTTAGGTAAATATATAGTTAGACGTTTTTTATCGAAGATTTTTTCGTGTTCTATTCGTGGTTTATTGTAATTTGAATTATACTGGATGATTACTTGATTCTTAAAGGAATTTATGGGTTTGTTAATATATGTATCTTCAAGTATTGGATTTTCTTGGCTCGAATGTCCTGTATTGGCTGTGTCGGAAAGTGTTTCGGGATCGGGTTGTTTTGGAGTGTTTGGGAGAAGGATATCTGAGATTTTTGTTGGGTTATTTGCCTGTGTGGTATGCTCTGTTGTTGGTAGTTGTGATTATTTATTAGAATTTGATTGCGATTATTTAACTGTTATTCTATTAATGTATGGTTTAGTATGGTATTGTAAGTATCGTCTAAACAATTGTGATTATTAATCATTAAAATGGTTCTTAGATCACTATTGACATTTGCTAATAAAACACTTACAGCAGTTTGTTCATTTTGTTCGATGAGAGCAGTTTTTGTAGCTTGAATTAAAGGGTTACTATTTATTGTACCATTTATTCTATGTTTAAAAATGTTTATTCTATCAAGAAACTCTATGGTAGATTCATTTTTATGTTTAGTTAAGAAATTGAATTGTTGTGAAAGAGTATGCCTATTTATTTTATCGCCAAAAACTTGCCTTAATTCAGCTTTAATTATAGGCCAAGTTGCCAATTCCGGATGACAAAGTAAATGGTCACCCGCTTCATCTATTATTTTAGAAAAAATGGAAGCAATAACGGATTCTTTAAGTGATACGTCTGTAGTTGTTTCATGATACCTACTGTAAAATTTATCTACCGATCGAATAAAATATTCTAAGTGTTCAGCTTTACCGGAAAAAGGTTTAATAGTGAAAGCGATTTCATTTGCACTACTTAGAGATGTCATTGTTGTTTCTGTTTTATTATCTTTATCTTCTAGAGAAATATTTCAAAGATTATTTAAAACACTTTCTATGAGGTAAGGATCTGTTTATTCGAGACTCATAAAAGAAAAATTGTTTTAAAATAATATGGGTCTGTTTTTACGCAAAGTAAAATGATGAAGAGAGAGAAAATAATAACCGACAAATAATAAGATGAAAAAATAAAATATATATGTATATGCTTGAAAACAATAAACAATTCATATACCAATTTTACAAAAAATCGGGTAGGAAAGGAAAATATCTTACTCAAGTTTTTTCCTCCAATTACAGTTGTGGGTGACCGTGGTTTCTCTTAGACAACTGGTTAACACCATCGGCCATGACTGTAGCTTCAGGAATCTAGCACTATGCAGTTTCCAAATATACTTTACACTGGTCTTCTAAGATCCACTAAGACTGCGCCAATTATATGTTTCAAACTTAGACTTTAGTTTTATAAAAACATTTAGTTAAATTTAAAACAATATCATTAGTTTTCAGAAATAGAATGTTTCAAAACTTAAATTAGCAGAGTGACAACTTAACTAGTCAAGATCGAAAGTAAGTATGCCTTACGAAGTACCTGGAGAGTATTTATATCTAAGGGTAAGGTAAACAAAGTATTTAAGGGCTGAGGTACAGGTGCCAACATAACTTGCGTCTGACAAAGAAAACGCGTTTAGTCCTGTCATAAGGGATTAAGGGCCATACAGCCATTTGAATGTCAAAATTCGGCCGCCAGCGCGGAGCCGCCGTCGCGCCGTGCACGAAAACTTGTATGTCTAAAGTTAAAAGTGGATGAAGAAAAAGTTGTAGAAGAAACAGATAAAGGAGCTAGGGAAACAAAGGCAGCTCAACTTCTGGGGAACGAGAAAAATTAGAAAGGTATGTTATTACAAATTGTTTAATAGTTTAGTAGGGACTGCATGGGTGTTATTTGTGTCCAAATATGGCGATGAAGATCCTGAAATGACACATTTTAATATTCCCTGCAATCACAAAGCGATAAAAAATTTCAAATGTAGCTCAGTCACTAAAAATGGAGTGCGGTCTTATTGCAAAATAGTATATTAAGATCACAGAAGAAACAATTTTTTTCTGTGTTAAGATACTATAAAAATGCCATATTTTTTCGCAGAAGCACGAAATTAGGAAACAACCCGCTTGCAGGGAGTTTTCTGGCGTGCGAGTGCCCTAAATGTCTTTTAAAACGTGTATTTTATATTATTTTTTTTTCTATTTTTCTGATTTTTTAATGAAAAACATTAGTTTATTTTAGTCCCGCTCAGCAGTTGCACGGCCACCTTATTATTTTAACGTCTTTATTCGTAGAAATTAGAATTCCCAATTCAAATCGGCGTCCAATTATAACATTAATCGACTTACCTGTAAGGAAGATCAATCTTAATTATTCAAGCTTCATAGTCCTTCTATGATAGTTGGTAGGTCTCATTTTATGTCCTATCAGCGCACAGAGTTTAAAGAATGTTATAAGTAAACAATCACCCTGGCCCGCCCTGTACATCCATCAGTTCATTTGTGACGGAACAAATCGCAATGGTTAAGGATTACGTATAAGGGTGTGGTGGGCCCTATCATAGAAGGACTACGACGCTCGAATAATTAAGATTCATATTCCTTACAGGTAAGTCGATTAATCTTATAATTATTCTTCGCTTCTACTTGCTTCTATGATAGTTGGTAGATGTTTATAGCAAAATACAGTTCAATTTAAGTGCAGGACTATAATATGAAGTAAACTACACTCACACTTAGGTATAGATGTACACACCAATGTGTAAGAACATAACCAAATTGCTGCTTAATTTAGTTAGTCATATAGAAACATTACGAACGGTTTTTATAACCTCTCCTTAATGATTAATATTTATATTACCTATTATGCATTTGCAAAACTGTTTTGCTAACTGGCTAACGCTAGATTATATAATTTGTTAAAAATAGTGAACCTACCTCTCTGTCGAATTAAATCAATATCCAAATCTGACCTAAAGGCAGACCAAGTCGCTGCATTACCTATATAGTTCGCGCAGCCGGTGTTGACCCTCGAAACGCATGCAATTGCATGCGTTTCGAGGGTCAACAATGGCTGGGCGAACTATACTATGACTCTTAAAGATGCTAGTATCAATGCCACTCTTGGTTAAGATCCCCTAGATACATCGACTAATAGTCTGTGTAGAAGCCGCATGGTGGGATTGTTTATAAGTTAATATTGATAGATTATTTAAGTGGTATCATTCCGTTATTTTTATATAATGTACTACTGTCAAGGCCACAATTAATTCAGATCTGTTTAGGAAGAAAGGAAATACTAAATATGGTCGTTTGCTTTTTCAACGCCATTGCCAGATGTTTTTAATCTTCCAGAATATTATTTCAATCCTCTTATCATTGCGGTATATCTTATCTATAGATATTTGTGAAATTGTCTGAACTCTTTGGCCCGAGATAAGGACGAGACATGTAACTAGTTTTTGAGCTAAATCATTAAGGAAAAAATTATACTCAAAAAATCTTATACAGGACCAGGATCCCAGGTTATAGACTATCTAGGTGTTGCTGGCTTCTTATTGTAAATAAATACCCCTGAAAGGAATCGTTTTAAAATATTTTCATCTTCTTAATTGATCCCAAAATCAATGATAAGGCTGACCTATAAAAATTAAGACTTAAGAGTACAATAATAGTCACGCATGCTCGTGTAATCTTGTAAAACAACCGTGTCACTGAGAACAATTTTTTTACAGTCTGCCAAGCACAAGTTAGACTCAGCTATCAGTAAATTTATAACAATTTTACTAGGCAGACGTTTTGCAGATGGACTAGTTAATTAACAACATTTTTATGATAACTCGTAACAACTTTTGCGGTAATTTTTGAGAAGACGTGTCAGACCGATGCATGTTGCCATTTTTTCCTCACAAACACATAAATTGAGTGTTTTTACGTCATTTTTAGACGTTTTTTATTTAGTAATCCACTGTCGTGTGGGACAATGGCGTGAATTAGGGTGCGAGGTAGGGTAAAAAAGTGTATAAAAATGGAAAATATTGAATTTGCGATGACGGATTTTGTTAAAAATATTTGTTACTTTTATAAATATTCCAGTGGCGTAACAAGGTTAAGGAAAAGAGCTCCGCTGCCCCATCGCAGTTGGTTAATTATTTTTTATCATTCTACTTATATTCCACTTCGCGCATGGCCCTCCGCTCGCCTGCCGAAGCGCAACCTAGCAGAACTAACCCAAACTATCCCAAGACATGCCCAAAATGAAAAAAAAAACTTAATTGATACTGTCATATATTTTAGTCTTTTACACACGTGAAATTCTATTTTATTTTTTTAACTGGAAAGTATGAGTTTCCGCAAAGCAAAATGTACTGTACTACATTTTTATAGGTCAGTTGCATGCTTAGGTAACATCAAAATTCAAAAACTAATCTGACACGTCTTCTAAAAAAATTACCAATTTGGTAGGTCTTTTTGTAAGATGTTTGATATTTTATCTTCTTCTTCACGTGCCTATTCGTTCCGAATATTGGCGGTCATCCTGGATATGATGACTTTGTTCTCGGCTGCTCTAAATAGTTCGGTAGCAGTTTTTGAGAACCATGTTCTTAAGTTTTTAAGCCATGATATTCTCCTTCTTCCTGGTGGTCTTCTGCCATAAATTTTTCCTTGGAGAACGGACTTTAAAAGGTGATATTTGCTTTCGTTCCTCATAATATGTCCGAGGTACTGAAACTTTCTTCTCTTGATGGTGTTCATTACTTCCAAGTCCTTTTTCATTCTCTTCATCACTGCCTTGTTGGTCACTCTCTCCACCCACGATATTATCAGCATCCTCCTGTAAAGCCACATTTCGAAGGCTTCGAGTCTTCTTTATGTTGCCTCGGTTAATGTCCATGACTCCATCCCATAGAAAAGAATCGAGAAAATATAGCATCGGAGGAGTCTGATTTTGATGTCGATGTTGTGACCTTTAAACAGTTTAGCCATTTGGTTGAAGGCGGCTCTTGCTTTCTCCACATCAGATCTCCTGTGAAAGATCCCAATTATCATTGATCATGGTTCCCAGATAGGTGAACTGTGTTACTCTGTCTATTGGTGTGTTGTTGATCGTTAAGCCGTATCTTCCACCAGTTTCTCTACTGATTATCATGAATTTAGTTTTACTAATGTTAATTTCTAAGCCATAGTTACTTCTGACGTCTTTTATTTTGTTCATTAGTTTTTGTAAGTTGTTCATGTTGTCAGTGAAAACCACAGTACCATCTGCGTACCGGTTGTTGTTCATTCGTTCTACATTCAGCAAAATTCCTGTATCGGTATTCTCAAGGGCCTCTTTAAAGATTTCCTCCGAGTAGAGATTAAATATGAGTGGTGACAGGATACAGCCCTACCTAACACCTCGACGAATATTTATTGTGTTGGTTTGCTCTTCCATATTAATTTTAATAGTAGCTGATTGATTCCAGTAAAGGTTTCGGATGATCCTTAAATCTTTATCATCCATCCCCGTATTCAACTAGACGTCTATCATCTTTTCGTGTTTTATTTCATCGAACGCCATCTGGTAGTCTATAAAACAGGCAAAAATATTACAGTTGATATCCCTACAGCGCTGGAATAATACTTGTAGACAGAAAACTGCATCCCTTGTACCCATGCCCTTCATAAATCCAAATTGTGTATGTGACACTCTTTCCTCGCAGATCCTATAGATTCTTCCAAGAAAGATTTTGAGGAATAGCTTTAGCATGTGACTCATAAGACTAATTGTTCTGTAGTCACCACATGCTTTGGCTCCCTGTTTCTTTGGTAACATTATAAATTCAGAGATAAGCTATTCTTTTGGAATGTTCCCAGTATTGTAGATGTTATTAAAAATGCCAGTCAGGAATGTGATGGACTCATCGTCAAGAAGCCTGAGGAATTCCGCATGTACTCCATCCGGCCCTGGAACCTTTCCTTCCCTTAGAGTATTAATGGCAGCTATAAATCCTCTCTCATAATATCAGGTCCGAACTCAGCCTGAATGGGGGGTGGGTCTCCTCTCTCATCAAAAACAACTGTTCTATAGACTTCTTCCAAGTTTCTTTAATATCGCCTCTATCCACAATCAACTCTCCTGCATCATTTTCGAGTTTTCCGTTTTCCCACATTTTTCTTTTTGAACTTTCCTGTAACTTCTCTCACCTTCCTATGTACATTGAACTCATCGAATCTGCTTTGCAAAATTTCTATTTCCTGTCATTTCCCATCCAATTCTTTTTATTTGGCCTCTCGAATTTTCCTCTGTATGTCCCTTTATATGTTTTTGTATGTTGAGGAACTGTTCTTTTGTTTTCTCCGTTCTTCCATGAGTAACAAAATTTCTTCTGTCATCCATGGTTTATGTTGCGCTCCATCATTCTTCAGGTACCTATCTTTGACATGAGTTGTTTCAGCAAGTATCATTATTTGTTCTTCTCTGTTATCAGTCTCCTCCGCAATCAGTCTGCATTTGTCGTTGATGTTCTTCTTTACTTGGTTCCTTACTGTGTCATTCTTAAGTTTCCTAAGATTATATTTTGGTTGTTTTGTTTTATGTATAATCTTAAATTTTGTCCTATATTCTCCGACAAGTGGATTGTGGTCCGATTGTATGTCTGCACCCGGGTATGTTTTCACGCTTGTGAAGCTGTTTCTATATCTTCGATATATTAAGATATAATCTATCTGGTTTCGGATGATATGGTCTTTTCCGTCCTCTCTCGGAGAAGTCCAGGTGTATAGTCGTCTGTCTGGTAACTCATAGAAGGTGTTTGTTATTACTAAGTCATGTTCGGATGCAAATACACTTAGAGTTTCCACCCTTACGTTTCTAACGCCAAGCCCGTGAGGTCCAATATGTTTTTCTTCTCTTCCCTTGCCTATTTTGGCATTGAAGTCAGCCATTAAGATAAAGATTTCTTGTTTAGGGAGTTTCTTTATAAGATCTTTAATCTGAGAGTAAAAGTCTTCTACTTCCTCCTCACTGTGATCAGTGTTGGTGTTCACTGGTGACGTATTCAATTCTAGGAGCATGACTTTTTCGTTCATAGGCACAAAATTAGTGACGTGTCTAGCAACATCCTTTCTGATAATCAATCCCACTCCGTGTTCGTACCTTCCAGTATTTGTTCCAGAATAGTACACACTATAATTCTCCATATCGCAGTAGCCGGAGCCGAGCCATCTCATCTCGCTCATTCTCATGATCTCTATATTCAATCATCTCACGTTGACGTTTTATATCAGCTTAACATGGAAAAAAGAAAGGAGATAAACTGAGTGGTAGGACAAGCTTAAAAAGAAAGCAAGAGTAAGAAATTAAAAAGGCAAAGTTGCCGAAAATTTGTACTTATTTTCGCGTGTCTGTCTTTTTTTATTATTTTTTTCCTTTATTTCGTTTTATAATAGTTTTATTAATTTTCCCAACAATTTTCTTTTAAATATTTTTTTTTCTTATTTGGTTTTTCAATACTGTTATTAACATTCCGAACAATATTTTGTTTTTTTTCTCATTTCGTTTCAAAATACTTTTATTAGCTTTCTGAACATTTTCTCCTATTATTTTCAATACTTTTTGTTTTTTCTTTCATAAAGCATTTTTTTCCTTCCCATTTTTGCTACCCCCGACTTCGTAGCTGAACCCCTTCGCATTTTTTTCGCCAAAAACCGCGTTTCTCCAACTTTTTTTTTATTCATTTTTTATTTCTTGTTTCGTTTTATATAATACTTTTGTTAACTTTCTGTACAATTTTGACTACGTGTCCTGAAAATCTCAATTCTCTATCTATACTGGAACATGCTTAATGAAGGGGACGTTTCACTTTGATAACCGTGTCAACTTTGATAAGCGTTTCCCTTTGATAAGCGTTTAATTTTTTTCTAACCCTCGCTAAAGAAGTTTCACTTCAAACAAAATCTGATGTGTAACAATAAATTGTCGAGAAACCTCTAGGTCATTAGCCAAATGAAGACAAGAACAAAAGTATATATATAAAAAAAAAATCACATTTCAAACGTTTGTCCATATGGAACACACATGCAGCGTAATAAGTGCAATATTATATTTTGTCTTATACACGTGTAAAATAGTAAAGGTGAAACCAACAGAAAATTTCTCACCGAAAAGTGCCATTAGCATATTCGAGCATTTCGCGTCAAAGTGATTACTCATCAACGGCCAGGTGATGTGTTGCGGCATCCTAAAACAACGTTTTTTTTGTCCGTAATTATGCAAATCATTAATTTACACGCCGGAATGGTCTTCGTATATTCAACGATCATCTGATTTTTGACACGCTATTTTATAGCATGATTTACTCGATATTTTTATACCTGCGGAAAATTTTGCGTGGTAGATAAACGTGTCATCCGACATAAATATCTCCGACAAAGTATCAATCGAGAGATAGGTTAGAAATGGTTAGTAATTATTCTATATAATTAAACTAAAAAGGTTCATGTTGGTTTTGGAATAGCATTGGCTAGGGCCGACCTCGGTGCTGGAGTAAAGTATATTCAACCCAGATATACTGCAGAAAGCATAAGTAAGTGAGACCATGACGATATATAGAACATACTTAAGAAGGTAAAAGACCCACTTTATGATAAAATACTGCTCGATCATCAGGTTATTTGCAACAAGGTATTACGGTTTCCATTGTTGGGCATCGATGACTATGTTTACATCGCTCATTTTAATTTGCCACCTGCCTCATAGTGATATTAGCATTGCATTGAAAAATGTCAAAACTTACATTCATTAGGTTTATCAAATTTAAATAAATGTTGGAAGCAGTCTAGCTTAATAAACAGCTATTGTCGTAACTAAAATTGTGCTGAATTTTGTGTAATTACCTAGCGTAACATATATGTAACAAAAGCAGCGACCTGTAAATGGGACGCTCATATATCTATTTGGATATATTTTGGAGAGATGTCGCTATACAAGATAGTGCACCACCCTCTGGACTAGAAAGCTTGATATCTAAGTCTAAAGATGGCGTCGCGAGTAGGGAAAATGAAAAAGGTATTAGTTCACATATAAAGTGCTTTTGTTACTTTTTGACTTCAAAACGTACACAATTAAGTCAGCAATACTTTTAGGTGTCTTAGCGTTCATTTCATAAAGATCTCTACTATTAGAGTTTTTAAAGTCAAATATGATGCTTCTTTGGTTTTCAAGTTCATGAACAATCGAGGGTTCTATAGTCTGGTTCAGCAGCATAAACTTGGCCAGTTAAATTTGCTTCAATAAAAAAGGACCTACGATATTGTCTCCCAATACTTTTGCCCCATTTGGGGATATCAAGTGTGCCACTCTGTAAAATGTTGCGGATTAACGTCACTCCAGTACCGACAGTTCTGTTTATTATAAATAAATAAATACTTAAATAATACTTAAATTATTTCTAATATTTAATTACATGTCATTTACCAAAATAACAACAAAAAATCGTTTTGGGAGCCATTTGTTCTATTGACATAAATAGATTTTCAGAAATAAAGACAATAAAGTTTAAGTTAGCTTGAGGAGCTTAATCGATATTAAGAAAACCTAGATTCATTTGGCCTAAAGTGGATATCACACAACTTAAATATATATTTTCTTTAATTGCCTGCGTTATAGACCAAGATCTCGGTCAAGACAGTCATTAAATACAATACAACCACCCTAGGGAGTAAAGTAAGCAGGTATTTCAAAGCATTTTTTATGTAAAAAATTGAAAAATCACCCAGTTAATTAAAATCATATGTTGTGCACGTAAGGTTAGGCACAGCCTCTAAAAATACAGTGTGTATGACTAGTCACTGCCTATAAAAATTGAAAAACAAAACTTACCAGATTATTCTTGGCTGTAACGATTTTTCTTTCCCTCTTAATTTAATTCACTCACTGCTGCCTGAGTTCACCTTCTTTTGTAAACAATTATTTAAAAGTCAATGTTCTCAACTAAGTGACTGAAGTGAAAATAAAGCCTAAACATACTTTAATAATAATTATAACGTGTACCTAAAACCACCATACAATCATTAATCAATATCCAATAATGCTACAAATAAAAAGTGTTTAGGTATTCTAAGTAAAACTGAGGTATTAAAATCAAACCCCTGATGTTGTCTGGCTGTAGCCTAAAAAATATCTGTGGTTACTAAAACTTGTTATTATGTAAAGTTAAAAGGCAGTCAAAGTAAATAGGTAAGTACGCATTATTATTACAAAGCCACAGAATAAACACTTAAATGGCAAATTTCTCAATTTTAAACATATTTTATATTAACACCCTTTACAGTAGTTAGTTTCGGTCTCAGATCGGGTGGCCATATTGGCTACTGCTTTTCTTAGTTATCCGGCCTTGTTATCAAGAGTGTGGTGAACAGTGGCGACAATAGGCGCTTTAACTTCGCTCACCCGCCATGTTACGTCGAAATTTCTTAGGGATTTTCTGCTTCTCGAGCGCAAAATGATGAACTGAAAATTTTTTTTAGTGCTGACACTACCTCGATCGATAACTATTAAGGTACTGACAACATAAGGCGATAAGAGCGAGAAAGAAGTTTGACCTAGAATAAGGAAAATTTATGGTTGCATTTAAAATAACAAAGTGGGTACCATTTTCGATCTAACCGAAGTGGTACTACCAAGTACAATTAACAGTCATAAGGTGCGCTCGCTTCGTCTTTAAAAATATACCCAAATTTAAGTTGAAATCTTCGAAAGTAATGGATTTTCCATTGCATACACGATATATTGGTTAAATATTGCCTTTTACATTTATTCAATTTATTTAACGCTTTTATAATTTAATCTATAATATAATAAAGATATAGGTAACACATACGACTAAATTACTGTCAACAAAATTTGATTATTATTAAAATTAACGGATTTTAAGAGTACGAAACATATAACGGTTCATTTAAAAATATTAAACAAAATAGAAAACAGACATAATCAGCTAAAAATATAATTAAGTTAACGAATAAGAAATTCAAATAATGCACACCGCATTAACAAGTTTACAAAAACGTCTCTCCCACCTTTGACGGACGAACGTGGCATCACGGCGACTACAGCCAAGGAAAAAGCAAACATGCTCGCCAAAATGTTTTCATCGCACTCTACCTTAGACGTGCCCCAAGGCAAGACTCTCCCCACTATACCGAACATCAACACCACCATGGCAGAAGTCAAGTTTCCTAAACGTGATATTCGCAAAATCCTTAAAGAACTAGATACGCAGAAGGCATCAGTACCGGACGGAATACCTGCCATCGTGCTAAAGAACTGCGCCAACGAACTAACACCTTTTTTTTCCAGGCTTTTTTCTCTTTCTTACAGAAAAGGGATTTACCCATCGTCTTGGAAAGTCGCTCGAGTGCAACCTGTTCCAAAAAAAAGGCAAGAAAACCACGCCCTCAAACTATCGCCCGATTGCCTTGCTTCCAATAATCTCCAAAGTCATGGAACGTGTAGTCAACCAGCAACTACTCAAGTACCTCGAGAGCAACAGAATAATCAGCGATAATCAATACGGCTTTCGCAAAGAGAGATCGACAGGAGATATATTGGCCTATGTCACTCATATATGGAGTAGGGCAATTGAAAACTACGGAGAGTCTCGAGCGATTGCGTTGGATATTTCAAAGGCATTCGACAGAGTTTGGCATGACGTACTGCTCAACAAACTGCCGTCCTTGGGACTGCCCGCCTCTCTCTGCAGCTGGCTGGTCGGTTTCCTTAAGAACCGATCCCTACACGTTGTAGTCGATGGACACATCTCGGACACATTCACCATCAACGCGGGCGTGCCTCAGGGCGCAATACTTTCACCAACTCTGTTGCTTATCTATATTAATGACCTGCTGATCGAAACGAATAATCCTGTTTACAGTTTTGCAGATGACAGTACTCTTGTCTCCCACTTTAGATCAGAAAAACCCTTACCAGCGACTGATACTCATCACCGCAGACAGGAGCAGATTACAGCAATTAATCAAGACCTGGAGAAAGTTCAAACTTGGGGCGACCGTAGTTTGGTCCAGTTCAATGCAGCAAAGACCCAAGCAGCAACGTTTACTAAGAGGGCCAATACAGCGGGTCCTGACATCATTATGGCAGGATCGACCATTCCTTCATCCTCGTCAATCGGGCTTCTGGGTGTCTCGGTCAACAGCAATATGTCATGGCATGACCATGTTGCTAACATCGCAAAATTAGCCTCCCAGAAGCTTGGTGCGCTATTTCGCAACAAAAAACTCTATACACCGCAGCAGTTGCTCTTGCTGTACAAAGCGCAAATAAGACCGTGCTTAGAATATTGCTCACATATCTGGGGTGCCGCACCAAAGCATACCCTAAAGCTGCTGGATTCCATTCAGAAGAGGGCTGTGCGTCTCGTCGGCGATCCGGAGTTGACCCGGAATCTGGATAGTCTGGAACATCGCAGATATGTGGCCGAGATGTCTCTGTTTTACAGATACTTTCACGGCAGATGTTCCCAGGATTTGGCCCGCATAATCCCGCTCCTGGCAACTGCTGTCAGGCAGTCTCGACAGACGGCAGGAGCGCACCAGTTCGTAGTACAACTAGAAACACCTAGAACATCGCTTTACCAGAACTTCTTTGTCTGGCGCACTGCATCGCTGTGGAACTCACTTCCAGGACATCTTTTTCCCACTAATTACAACCTACAAATATTCAAGAACGTGTCAATCAACATCTTCGCACACATAGGATCTACCTTTAGTGTGTGTGCCACTGCCATAAAAAAAAAACGTGAGGAAGTTGAAAAATATAACAATATCTAAGAATGAGAATGAAACATGTCATGCACTAAAATAATAATTGGGAGAGACTGATCATTTAAAAATATTAAACAAAATAGAAAACAGATATAATCAGTTGAAAATGTAATTGTAATTAAGTTAATGAATAAGAAATTCAAATAATGCACACCATATA
>MU184137.1:33464-103904 GCA_016904865.1 Pissodes strobi | reverse complement strand
TTAGCAAGATTAGCAGAACGGGGAACAAATGAATGAGCCCCATAATTGGTTCGATGAAAGGGTACATCAAATATTTGGTGGCTACGGGTAATTTTGGATGGAGCATGCATCCAACTTCAGCGAGCAGATAGGGGTAATCCACCAGTGAATTGAACACTTTGAAGAGAAGATGAAGATATACGTGCGTTCTTCTGAGAGACAATGGCAAGATGTTAAGCCTACGGCACAGAGCATCATAGTGAAACTCGTCATTATTAAAAAATTTGTAATGTATGTAATAAAGGCATTTTCTTTGTACACGCTCAATCCTGTAGATATGGTTAACGTAATGGGGGTTCCACAGTGAAGAGGCTTATTCTAAGTGTGTTCTAACCAGACTGCAATAAAAAAAAATGTAGGGAAACAATAGTGGAAAAGTCTTTAGAATTTCTTTTAATGAACCCCAACATCTTCATGAACTTGCTTACAATACTTGCCATGTGTTCAGCAAATGATAGCTCCGCGTCAAGAGCAACTCCAAGAGCCCTGATAGAACTGACGGGTGGTAGGATATCTACATCAATGACGTAATAAAAAGTTATGGGCAACCGCAATCTAGACAATTTCTAAGCTTGCATTTTAATGTATTGACTTCTATTCCTCTATTGTAGCACCACACTGCAAATCTGCAGAGGCCCTCCTGAAGTGCCAGAGAGTCACTAGGAGTTACAATTATATTGAACAAACGGAAGGAATCTAGAAGACCTAAAACATGTGGAAACATCATTTACGAAAATATTGAAAAGAAGTGGCCCAATGTGAGACCCCTGAGGGATCCGGGACCCCGGATGGGACAGAGATTTCATGGGACAAAAAATTGTTCACTTGCACCAACTGAGTTCAACCAGTAAGATAACATTCAATCCAATTGAGCATAGGACTAGATATTCCCAATGTATTGACCTTGCATAATAATATTGCGTGGGGAACCCTGCCAAATTCCTTGGAAAAGTCTGTACTAAACAGAATGAACCTCGGCACCCCAAGGCTCCAAACACGTAATGAGAAAAAACAAGTATAAGTCGAGATTTAAACCAGAGTATATTTCCGATATATGTGAAGCTGTATCAAACCTCTCTAAATCTATTTCAGACATCTCTGGTGCTATATCAAACTCATCTGACGCTGCATACAGACCTGCCTCAAGCTATAAACAGACCTGTCTAAAGCTGTATAATGATATGTCTAAAGTTATATATACAAACCTGTCTAAAGCTGTATATAAACCTGTCCAAACCTGTATATACCTGTTTTATGGATATATAATCATGCCATCAATCCTGACTCAATTTTATAAAGATGGTAAGAAGATGAATTATAATACTGCTAGCTCCATTTGAAAAAGTATTTATGATTAAAGTTGGAGCGCTCACGAGAGCATGAGGCCCCATCAGGATTTTGAATTATATAACAGATCCTTTAAATAAGCTTGCGGAAATAGCTGGGAAAAGCTCAGGAGACGTGGGAAATCTAAAAGACCAATACCTCATTTAGAGCATAAACATTAATTCGTAAAACCTCATCAACCAAAATCAGTTCCAACCACTACCCCAAAATGTCAACCTGCACTTGGATTATAGTAGTTGGGACATCGAGGGTCGAATATAGAAAGAGACAATGATGATGTCGCTGGATATTTTAAAAATATTTGCTCAGAAACTTGGAAGGATGTATATCTCCGATCTATGTGAAGCTGTATCAGACCTGTCTAAAGCTCTTTCAGACCTCTCTAGCTCAAACTCATTTGAAGCTGTATACAGACCTGCCTTAAGCTATAAACAGACCTGTCTAAAGCCGTCTCAGTCCTGTCTAAAACTGTATACTGACATGTCTAAGGGTATATACAGACCTGTCTAAAGCTGTATATAGATCTATCTCAAGCGGTATCACGTATCAGACCTGTTTTATGGAGATATAATCATGCCATCGATCCTGACTAATTTTGATAAAGATGGTAAATGTTAAGATGATTTGATGATCCATTCAAAAAAAGTATTTATGATTGGAAAGTTGGAAGATTCACCAGAACATGTGGCTCTCATCCGGGCTTTGAATTCTATAACAGAACCATTGAATAAGCTTGTGGAAAATGCTAGCTAGGAAAAAGCTCAAGAGACGTGGAAAACCTAAAACACCAATTCCTCATTTAGAGGATAAACATAAATTCGTAAAACCTTATCAACCAGAATCAGTTCGAACCACTACCTCAAAATATCAATCACTTGGATTAGTAGAGTTGGGACATCGAGGGTCGAATATAGAAAAAGGGGACGATGATGATGATGATATTTTTAATAGGACTAATATATGATATACCAAAATCAACCACTGATAGAACTGATGCATATGAAAAATTTTTAGAGCAATATCGAAAAATAGTAAAAGGGTTTTCTGGTAAATATGCCAATGAATCTGATCAGATTGATCAAATATATGGTATGCAATAATATGACAAGCTGTCACAAAGATGGAGGATGGGTTTGCAAAAGCATGATTTTATGCCTAATGGTAATATTAGGTGAGCATAGTTGAATATCTAGGGATACGTGGTCTATATGAATTATCACTACTTTAAAGGGAACACGTGTTTCATTTTCGAGACACTACAGATGCATTCCTAACTTAAGACATTTTTAAGAAAATCCCGTTTTTTTCGCAAAATAACCATAAGAATTTCTACTTTGTGCTTCCACACCGATCTTCATATTAACATCGAAAACTCTGAACATATTTGACCATTTTTTATCGCCTCGTTATTCAGAAAATTGACCAAGACAAAACAAGCATTATGCTTTACTTAGCGAAAGCAGGTTCATCTGCATCGTCTGAGCTTGACTCTGATGTAAAACGCCTTGCATTTGGGGCTACTCCTTGACGATGATGGTTCTAAGTTCTAAATAATATTCTTCATTTGCACTTTTTGCTTTTTTCTAATGCTAATTTCTGGATTCCCAATTCGAGATATTCTCGATTGTGCCAGTTCAGATATAACCACTTTTAAGCATTGTTGAAATAATCAGAACCATCGTTGCCACCAGCCATAAACCGACACACACTTCATGGCAGTACTGGCCACATGCTATACAAATGCGAACGTCTAGCTGTTCATCTTGTTGACACACTGAATAGTACGATGATTCGTTTGGCAATGATTTCCTTGGTAACCTAAACGTGGCTGGATAAATCCTTGGTAACATTTTGAGTTGTAGCTTGTTGTTTTGTTGTTTTGGGAAATATTTTTCAGACTCCTGATTGAAGTTTAATTCGGTTTTAGAGGCTCTTCTAAAATGAAATACATATCATCAATGTGTATTAATTATTGTAACATAAAACAACTCTTGCTTTCATCCTACTGTTTCAAGAACGAGACAGTATGAATCTATTTGGATCCACAATCAATTTCATACATATGACAATAAGTTTACAACGTTAAATGCATCAATTTGTAATATTATATAATAAAGGTAAATCAATAGGATATCAAATTTCTGAATTTGAAACTAGGCGCCACGGCAACAAAATTACTTGGAACCGTCGACACTTTATCTGGAAGTCGCGTGCGTCACTTCGCGAAACCTACAAAAAATCCCATTATGAAAATTGAGTGATTCACGAAAGAGTATCAGGTACAATGACTAGGATATTGTCTTTTTTAGGAATTTGTTTACACCCCCGCTTTATTGTGAAATAGAATCCAATTTTTTAATTATACGGAGTGTCTCAAATGAGAAAATGCTACTTTTGAATGCGATAAGTTTATCTCAAAAGGAGAAGTTCAAATAGCCCAAGTTTTCATATAATGGGACACATCAAAAGGGATATCCAGCTATTTACATTTTGGGCTCCAACTTTTAAGGATATTCGTATATTTTAATAAAATTTTGGTATGTTCTCACAAATCCAGATCAAAAAGGATCTATGAACTTGCCACCTCACTCGTGGTCTAAAAACTTTTCAGAGGTAAAATTCGATTTGTTACACACATTTTGGACTATCCTCTCAGAAAAAGGTACTCTACATTTATCCAAAAATCAACTTGTTGACCCCTAAATTCCAGACACGATTATTTCAAGTAAATACTGAAATGAAAACTATCAGGCTTTGCTTCTTTTACTATGGTAAGTCAGAAAAACTTAATTAAATAATGGATCTCTATTTCTATGCAGAGTATATGCTGACATGCATTCGATTTATAGACAGCACAACGCAATTTTCAGGAAGCAAGAAGCATTTATGCCCAGCGATTGCCAAATCGAAATTTACTGGATCGAATGATGTTTGACAGAGTTGATTGCAACTTAGGAAAAACAGATAAATAAGAAGCTAAGACATAAGGAATGGACCTCAATTAACCTTTATAAACCCATTTCGCATCGTGGTGTCGAAGGGTTCACTAGAAGATCATGCATGCCGGATGAGTTAGAAGAACAAAATCTGGAAGAGATTGCTACAAATTCTTTTAACAGCTTAAGAAAGCTCGCAGCTCAAGTTAGATACAACAAAATGGGTTATCCATGAAACTCTCAAAGAACAATTATTGCTTCATCACGCAGTGTCTCCAGATGATTAGCATGCAAACCTTATTTATTTACTCCAACCGATTTATATAACAATTTAGGGAAAATACACATTTTGATAGCAATGTTTTACTTACGAACGATGCTGGCTTCGCCTCATAATTTACACTATTGGAATGCCATAATATAGACCACGGGCCAACAACGAATTGGGCAGGGATAATTGGAAATTACTTGATTGCTGCTGTTGCATTTAGATGTGCTTTATACAAGATGGTCCTCTACCACATTTTAATAATTTAGTGACAAATACTTTCGGTAATTATTAGTTGGGTCGAAGCGGATTCGCTTTATGGCCACCAAGATCACCTGACCTAAATCTCATACAATTTTTTTTTGGTGGCAACTCATAAGTCTTGTCTATTCAATGCCATAGAAGAGTTGCTTGAAAGGATGACTCCTTACCGCAATCTTATTCGATGGGATCCTGAAATGTTGTTTCAAGTCTAGCGAGAAAAAATCCCGCAGGATAAAAAAGCGTAATGAAGAACGAGGCACCCAATCGCTGCCTTAATATTACAGAGCAATACATTAATGAAAAATACCGTGAGTCCTTGGGGGCTTTAAAAATATGGATGGCCTAATTCATATTTTAATGAATAATGCTTATATGACTAATGTTCTGGGGAAGAGTGTAGGAGCTGTGTTTTCTGGGTTTGCAAGTGTAAGGGCTCGATTTACTACCCTAACAGATACGTGCTTCTTTTGTATGCCAGCGGGCTTGAATTTGCTGCCAGAGCAGTCAACGTGCACCCTCTGTGTGTAGGCGGGCCCGGTTTACTGCCGGAAAAGATACGTGCAACCTGTTTATGTAAGCTTGCTTGGTTTTGATGCTGAAGCAGATAAAGTGCATCCTGTATATATATGTAAAACATTGATCAGACAATGGTAGGTGTTAATCGGTGGTGACAATTTATACTCGTTTCCAAAATTTTATCCAATCTCTTTTTGTAGCTCTTGAGCTGCTAATAACACTATAATTCTTCGCACAAAAATTAAATGCATGTTAATGCTAGTAATGCTACGTTATTAGGTTCTTTGGTTTCTAATGATAACATAGTGTTAATTAAGTATTATGTAGTAGTATATTATTTCGTGTAGCTATCGTAATTAAATTAAATTATAACAAGGAGTTTAATTATTTTTTTTTATTATGGGTAAGGACTGCTACTGTGTTATGCATGATTCAGCTTTTTTTCGCAAATCGTCGAAAGAGTGCAAAGTGTATCTGCTTAGAAGCTTTGGCCCAATATGTACATCACTGGGTACCCCTTTGAGATCCCATATCTTAGTCATGGGGGTTGTTAGGAAAAACATGTATATGAAACACGTGGGTTATTTTGGAGTCACCTGTAAGCCGCGAAATATATATTTATTTATCAGTGAGTTAGTAGCCCAATTTGAAAATTAAACACATTTTCGCATTGCTCGTCAACATGTTGCATTGTTGCACCAATTTTATACATATCTCATACAATTTAATGTTGTGAGTTGGAAGCGTATTCTATGTATGATAATAACTAAGAAAATAAAACTATGATCTAGTAATCAGATGAGGTTCTTCACATATTGTACTTTTACGGTAAAATGAAATTTTGTTGATTAAATAACATCCGCATTACCTAACCGACACCCTCTATAACATGAATCTAAGTTAATTAAACGTGTCGAAATATCAGACTTCTAGCAGCCTATACGCAATTTTGTTACAATCATATGCTCTCGTCCCACACCGACATCCAATTCCATATTTGACCTATTACCAATAAGTTAAAGCTCGGAAATATTCAACAATGGGCTGACATAATTCCGCGGCGAACTTGTTTTAAATCTCAGCAAATATTGTTTACACTCGTCTTTGTAAATCGAAGCCAGATTTTTAATGTTTTAGTTAGTAAATGCGGTGAGGCTATTTATAAAAAGATTACGTGCTTAGGTCGTATATGTGAACGAAACAGCTGGCAAGGATGCAATACAATGTGTCCCAAATTAATTGGAATCATCGTGACTTTATGGTCTTATAGGGCTCATATCTAGTTTAAAGTTCTCTCATCTGAATCTCATACACGTTTAATTATTGAATAGATCCAGTTTGATGAGGAATTTTTGTTTCCAGGCAAAGATGTGTATCTATCTAAGCAGCTGCATGCCAGGTAATAGGATTTCGGTATATGCTTCAGTGCATAACTATCATCACAGTTAAAAATCTATATATTATTTTCTGAATTTCACAAACTGAACTAACTCACTTATAACATTTTTTTATGTACTTTCAGTGTTGTCAGAAATATGACTGTTCCAATATAAAAGGTAACTTGTAACCAGCCTTAAGCGTTGGGTGCCAAATATGTAACCTTATTGGTTAAATGCTCATTAGGCAGTTCATATGCCAGGTTTACTCAGCCGATTAAATTTTTTTAAAAGGCGTGGGTTTATGTCTTGGAAGTTGGGGTAGGGCGCCACTATTTTTCATTTAAAAGACATTTATCAATGATAATTGATCATTGAAAATAGGGTAATAAAATCTGGAAAACCTGTAAAAGAACGTTAAAAAAATTTGAATACACAGATTAGTTATAATTTTGACTTCAATTTACAGAAATAAACATGAACATTTATAACATTGTATAACTTATGCATATGTAACATGTTATAACATAAATAACTTATGTATTAAAAAATGTAAATTTACACCAACTCTTTCAGGACAATTTAATCCTATCTCAAATCAATTTGAGGTTAGGGTTACGCTCTTCAACTAATAAGAAAATTCTCTTGTAAGGTATCTCACCGATATTACAAGAATAATAAATCAAAGCAACATAAGATACTACTTGTTAAACTATGCTTTATCACCTTAATATTGCGCCAATCTTATTATACAGGTATAGCCCGTAAATATATGCAGGTATAAATGAAGTGATTATTAACCAAACTTAACCTAAATCAATCCCGTGGCAGCGATAATATCAGTAGGCCAATAAATATGCCTCAATAATCAACCTCAATAAAATAACCTGTGTGATAAATATGTACATATACAGCCGTTAAATATCTAGAGGGAAACGAATTGAGCTCAATTCGATTCCGATTTCTAGGCGACCAACGAAATGAGTAAATTTCAGTTATAATATATTACTGCCATGAGCTATACTGCCAAATACAGTAAAAATTAAGTCAATCAGCTATTCGGAACCTAGCCAAATGAATTCTCTACCTATCTAAAGATAAAATGAAGTATCTCCTTTAAAGGTAAGCTTGATAAACAAGATAGTTAGATCGATGAATGAAAGGAGAGTTAACAAGAATATAAACAACAGACGTCAAACGACCTACAGCTGTTTAATTATAAAATCATTAATTCAAATTATATATAACGATAAGCTATATACGATAATTAAGGCAAATTGATTATAGATTCATTAATTAAATTGATACATAACGGTAAGAAATACGCGATAATTTAGGCAAATGACCTACAATCATTTGATTATATATTCATTAATTAAAATGATACATAACGGTAAGATGTACATGATAAATTTAGCAAAAGATCTACAATCATTTGATTATATATTCATTAATTAAAATTATATACCTATAACGGTAAGAAATACACGGTAATTTATGGAAATGAACTAAAATCATTTGATTTTATATTCATTCATTAAAATGATACATACCGGTAAGGTATATATGTTAATTAAGGCACTTAAATAAATTAAATTGGATTTTACTTGATTCTGGTCGAGTTGAAGACCCTGGCTCCTTGGAAGTACGTCTTTACCATGTGGTTGCTTCACCCTGTCAAAAAAGGCCTCGGTACGGCTAACTGACGGCGGGATTAGCTAGATCAGCGGAAAATTCTACCTCACAGAAGAAATTCTATCCCATAGAAAAATGCTGTCCCACAGAAGGACCCAAGTTAAATGATAAATCACTTTAACTATATTAAATAGAAACACTCGTGTCGAACATACTTTTAAAAAAAATGGGCCACCACACTATTTCATTACCAACGTTTATAGACGATATGGCCGATAATTTTAGAAAATATACATTCTACTTAATTTGCTTAATACTGCAACGACACAATCAGGCGATAGTTAGACCTGAGGGTCAAAAATAGCAATGTTAAATTCCGATACGGAGTGTTCTGTGTTGTGTGAGTGTTCTGGCGAGAAGGGCTATCAATTCTCTCAAAAAGAATATATACCACATCTATCAAGTGGCGCTCCAAAGGGATGTAAAGCCTATACGAAGTCAGTGTAAACGGCTAGGAAATTAGGGTACGATTTCTTACAAATTGGCATTGAAAAGCATGCAATAAAAATCAAAATCCTTATTGACGGCTCCTCGTAGATAGTCCACGTTGACTTGAGAAGTCTGTCCGCACAAGATGTGGGCGGCATTAGAAAACTAGCGCATTTGATTGGTCCCTGCGAAATTCCTCAATTGTTTTTAGAGTCAGTGCTGTAACGCGTGGTTTCAGTTTACGTCTTTTGACAAGTTAGTTTTTTTGGTTTGGCCAGTACTTGCTTTGTACATTGTTGTTGTTTTTGTATTGCTGGTGTGTGTATTTTACCTCTGTTTATATTACATTACTTATCGGATTACCAGAATTATGAATATAAATCTTTCGACACTTTGCGTAATATCTTACTCAATTGCGGTTTTAAATATAACAAAATTGGGTAAAAGGATGGTTATCATGGAATCGCATCGCATAGTTGCTCACCGGCAAAAATACTTACGCAAAATTCAGGAATATCGCCAAGCAAAAAGGGAAATAGTGTATTTAGATGAAACATGGTTTGATACACATGTCGTAGTTGAGTAGGGTTGGGTAGATGATAGCAGTAATTGCAAATTAAACGAGCCTTGTTCTCGCGGCAAACGAGTGATTATACTGCATGCAGGAAGTGAGAAGGGCTTTGTATCCAATGCTTTATTATTATCTGCCAAAAAAAAATGTAAAGCACTCTTCGGCTGATTATCATGAAGACATGACCGCCAGTCTATTTGAAAAGTGGTTTACCGAACAATTGCTGCCGAATATTCCCCCAAATTCCGTTATTGTAATGGGCAATGCATCGTATCATTCTCGCGTTCAAAGTAAAGTTCCTAATAGCAGTAATAAAAATGACGATATTCTCAAATGCATGGAGAGCAAAAATATGGAAATTCCTGAAAAGGCGACAAAAAAAGTGTTATTGGAAGCTATAAAAAAGAGAACTTTACAAACGAATATGTCGTTAACAAATTATGCGAAGCACATGGTCATACTATTTTGCGGCTTCCCCGCTATTACTGCGTATTTAATCCGATTGAGATGATGTGAGCTGCCATTAAAAAAAAATTTAAAAAAATATAATCAATCGCCAACTAACAGTGATTTCGTACTAGGAAATATAAGGACAGTAATTGATGAAATAAACGCAAGTGCCATTTGGATGAACTGTGTTCATCATGTTATAGAAAAGGAGGGCGAATATTATATTTTACCGGCCATTGACCCCATAATAATAACGCCAAATCCAGATTCCAGCTCTGCGGATTCAGATAGTGACTTTTCATGAATTTCTCAGGTGAGTAAAACAAAATCATATAATCCTACTTTTTCTTATTAACTTTCATGTAATGCTGACATAAAAAAGGTACGTTTAAAATATGAAAAATATAACTAATTCAATATTTTTCCATTTCTAATTTACTAAATATTAGTAAAGTAAAACAAATTTTTGTAAATCGCAACCCTATTAATTTTTCGTATGCGTTTAAGTGAACAGCAGCATAGTTCTATTATATGCGGCCATACAACGTTGCCGTTCAGCAAAAATATATCTCGACTAGAGAACTTTCCTATATCCATAAATAACAAATTAAATTATTCATAGATAGTACCTTAACGGATTGGAAAAAAATCTTTTTTTTTTGAAAACAGCGGTCTTCCTGTTTTTTTTTTCAGAACGCCTACAAAATAGCTAAATTATTGATAAACTCAAAGTATAAACATGGTATGTAATGGAAGAAGCAAGAAAATCCAATATTTTAAATTTGTATACATGGGAAAACTAACTAAAAAGAATCAAAAAATAAATATTTTGTAGAAAAACTAAAATATTTATTTCTAATATTGCATGCAAAGTGAAAATAATTGCTCAATTTAATTGCATTCATTTTTCCATGCTCAACCGGATTTTTTCCAGAAAGATTATTATTAAACGGTTTCAATTTTCACAAGCTTCTCTGGATCGGCAATTTCAGCGAGACGAGAAATTTTCGAGTCGAAGTGGCTCGATGAGACCAGAGGGTCCATTTCTCTCAAGCCTTTTTCGGAAACGACGCGAAAGGATAGCTGGACGAGAAATTCTCCTATTTATCGAGTCCTCTCGACGAGAATTCTTGTATTCAAATATTTAATGAATTTTTTTAAATATTTATTAGATGTAAATAGAATTTGAAATTTATAGTATGTAATTGTGATAGCATTTTCTACTGTGATTTAAAGCGATAAGTAGGTAATATAGAATATTATAACGCTTGTCCATGTATAGAATATAGAATACTTGTAATTTTGAAGCACAAGCTCCTAATTACAAAGAGCTTGTAATAATATAAGGTTGTACAGGGTGACCCACATAAGAAGCTGTACTATAAATATAAAAGATATATCCTAGTCAAGATCTTAATGTGTTATATCTCTGCCCGCAGTGCGGTTATTCCTAGGATTAACTAGTCAAAGTTCGAAATAATTAGTGTACATTTGGCTTAGCTTTCATCGGTTTTGCTCCTTTTATGAAGACCAGCCTCTCTAATCAAAACTATCCCAAACTAACCTAAATTTAATTGTTTCTGATTCTAGCAGTGAATGTTAGTAATGTTCATTCTTCCAGACTATTACAAACTACTAGAAGCCTTTAAACTACTAATTAATTGTGACCCTGTGCTAAGTTTGAAGTTGCACTTGTAAAATATATAAACACTCAAGTTAATTTATCAACAACGCGAGCAAACAGCGCAGGCAATTATGAACCTTAAAGTAGCAATGAATAGCAGATTTTAAGATACAAATAGTCCAGCGGGCCGGACCATCAGTCCGATAGGCTTTTGTCTTTCACCTATTTCACTCATTAACTGCAGTCTACAAGGACGTAGTAGGGGCTCTAACCATAACCTAATCTTCAGACCCAACCCGGGATGTGCAGCTCACAGGAACGTACTTCTTGGGGTATACCCGCCTAAAAAGCACTAAAGCCGAATCTACGATAGATTCGTCAAAATTCTAAGTTAAGTAATTTTTTTAACTTTGATGGTAGGTATATAATCCCTCAGTATGAATCTATGAAACTGAAAAAAGGCTATTCAAAGGATTATCATATATTCTCGTGTTACAATTTATATTGTTTATATTTGAAAGAAAAAAATGAAGCTTAATATATCTTTGTTTAAATATATGTTATCATAAAACATATACACACAATATAGGCTGCTTTGTTCCTGTCTAGACGACATTACTGCTCTACATTTGGTATATGTTCAATATAAAACAAAATCTTGACGATAAGCATTTCATTTTTAATCAGCAGTGATTTCTTAGAACCCGTCCTTTCAACAAGATTTCCATGTTTTCCTCCTGGAAAGAAGAAATTTCTCATCAGTAAAGACCACTGCATCTCAAAAATTCAGATTTTTTTAGTTCACCAAGTTAAGTAATATAAGTCTTTTTGCAATAATGTCACAAATAAACTATTATTTTAAGAGCCTAGTAAGACATACAATTACATGACGCTTTTATTAGTGCTTGTACATTAAAAAAAAAACATATTATTATCATGTTGCGAATATGCTTTGTCATCACGACAAGTACCCAGATTTCAACCGAATCATGATTTAGTTGAGCCTACCTGTGTCAGGCTAAGCTTTATAGCTGTATTAAGTAATATTCATAAAGATATGCCGTGGTGAGAAAATCTCTAAAAATATTTACCTGTGCTTAAACATGAATGAACACCGACATAGAATTTTGATATGGGTTTGTTTCACCACAAAAATCTACAACCATCCGGACGCCGAAATGACTAACCTTCTATTAATTTTAAAGGTTACCATCCATATACGTTTAAAACCTATAATTTGTGGTTAGTAACCCCGTAATTTGTGAATGTAAAATTTGTAACGTATACTAATACAATGTTTTTCACCTACAGGGTGGTACACAAACAACTGAATCGATCTTATTAAGACATTATTTTTAGATGTATCCGTCAATTTAGTTTATAAGTAGGTCGTTGAAATAGATTATGTATTTTATGTGATTCCTCTCCTTGTTAATTCTTTCATTTATAATTGGAAAATTATTTTTAAAAGTAACTAAAAATTTAACTTAAGAGTAAAACTGATATTATTTCTGACTGTTTTATTTGAGTATCTAATTGCATGCTTTTTCAGTCTTTTTAAAATCCGTTTCGATTGTTACGAATGTAGTATGTAAATTTGCCAAGTATTAAATACTGAGTGAGCAAAATTAACCTACATTTTAGATAGTGAAAATTTTCACAAGGCGTCCTATCACTCTGCTCATTATAACAAACTTCGATGAGAAAATAATTAAAAATTCATGGTTCCAAATCCAAAATCATCTCGAGGTATGCAATTATGTAAAAAATCGCATACTTTCATAAAACGCCCAGTATACCATGGTTTAAACCATTTCAGATCAACTTCAATCCGCAACCAAGTACTGGAGAGTATTGAAAATGAAATTTAGCAAAACATTAGGAGTCTTACTGTCATTGTTATAAAATAGCATATACAAAATAACCAGAAAATAACACCAACGAAACATATTGGATGAATAAATATATTATTAAAACAAAAATGAAAAACTCGAACACTACGATCATTCTGATCGAACTAAAATAGGTTAACATTAAACCGAAACAATCTAAATATAAAAAAGGGCATAAAAATGCATTAAATTGTTGAAAGTTTGTCGTAATACCATTCAAGAGTTTTTTATATTATTTTGAAACAAAGCTATTTAATTAACAAATCAGTATTACCCTACAATACATGGTCGCAATTTTAGTATCGCGTCCTGTATACTAAACATAAATATTAATATCTGAAATGCAAAGGTCCTAAAAATAGATTTTATGTTTTAAAATTCGATACTTCTTTGTCTAGACTCTTAGCCAGGGTCATGTATGAACATTTGAAATAATAACTATAGGGTGTTCATCAAAAGCGACATGCTGTTATTGGAGATCATATGATTCAATTATATAGCGGACAATTTAGGGGAACTCCTTAGGCTTAATCGCTTAATAATAATGACCGAGATAAGAAAGAATGAATGAACGGGTTACACGCTTTTATCAGTAGTGGCTCCTATCTATAAATAAAGGATGAATGAAAATAGATTGCATTCTAAATATAGCTGCCTGCAAAATAAACCGGTAACAATAGCAAACATTGCTTTATTTGCAATGTGTAATTTTTAGGAGGATGATGGTTCAGATAAAACGATAAGAAGTTATCTATTTATTGATACTTCCACAATTCAGATGCTAGATAATATGAAGTACCACTGTAGTGGATGATAGAAACTACGAAATATTAAAATAAACCTGGAATTAAAGGCATTACTTTCTAGTATCATAATATGATATAGAGGCTTGTGTTTTAGATGGACTTTCTTGCTTACCACTTGTTTCGTTTCTGTTAACTTATTTGCGGTCGCATGATCAGCTTTGACTTGATTTAGCTACGTTAGGTCCGAAGGGTCAAGAAAGGGAGTTTCTCTGAATGCACGAGAGGTTGGTTGAAAGGTTCCCGTGTGGATTGTGGCCCAACAGAAATTCAAGATCCACGATCACCTGATCAGACTCCTCCTATGGTCATTCAAAAGTAGCCCTCCTTTTTACTGTTATAATATGTAATAACTGACGTAAATGCAATAAAATTGATATTTGCTCTACCATGGTTGATTTGGATCGAACTATAAAATCAAATTTTATTACCTGCCTGTTTACACTTACTGAAAATTATGTAGCCATATAAATGTTCAATGCACGTCACCATAGAGCCTAGAAAATATCTCAATTGAATTTATATCCTCCCAAATTACCCCAGACCGTGGCGTCGGTAAAATATGAACCGGCTAAACGATCGGTACCTACCGTGCGTGCGTGTACCCAGCAGCGTACCATTCCATCCATCAACCGGTTCATTTGGTTCATTAGCGACTAATATGACATGATTGTCGTCTTTCGTACATATGTAATAGCTAATGAGACCGATTATCTGGTTTTGTCATGCACGCGATCCTATTCAGGACGAAACGTGTGATTGAAAAGGAATACGAGACATTCTTATTTCTCTAATATAAGCATTTCATAGCTTGCTCATATCGGCTGATGATGCACTAGCAGATATACAAGGAGATTTCTTTCGTCTAATAAAATTATTTTTTTTGCAAAAACTAAATTGTTTTCCGAGCAGTTATGGCTTGTTATTTTGCTCTGGACATTTGTCCCAAAATATCGCGATAGCTTAGATTGCAATAAATTTAGTATATACATATTTGAAAGGAAAAGTATATTTAGAAGAAAGGCCCATGCACGTTAACTAATTTAAGACGTTGCCTACATTTTGAAAATTTAAAGCTTTTTAAGTTTGATCGACATCTCTTTACTTGGGAGTCCCCATTTTTCAAGCGGTAATATTATTAGGGCGATTAAGACGCAACATCGGATGTCGCTCCCTCAAACTGAAAATAAGGGATTAATCTAAAGGAAAGTTTTTATGGATAATTTACAAGTTAAATAGGTACTGCTAACGCACCTATAGCTAGAAAAAGAGATTTCCCACATATTATATTTATTCGATGGCGATTATATGAAATTTGCGTGTATTATTGAAAACCACAATATCGACTCTCTCTCTCCCTCAAAGTGAAACTAAGGAATTGATCGAAAGGAGAGTTTTTATATATAATTTACAAGGTAGAGAAGTGCTGCTAACGTACGTATATCTAAGAAAAGGGATTTCTCACATATTATATTGTTACGTTTTTCCCGTGAGTTCTTAACAGAATTACAACTTTGCTATTTTCAACTAATACTCTCTTTATTCACTACCACTGTATACAATTTAACACTCTAAACTACTCTTATAACTTTACAACTAATATCTATTCAACACTCAATGATTAACTGAACTGAACTGACTAACATTCGCCTTAGGTCTGCTTATATATAATCTTCAATCTATCACGAATATTCGGGAAGTATTTCGAGGCCACTCTACATGATCTCGACGAGGTCATCGAGATAATTTCAGCGATCCTGAATCTTCGCGACCGGCCGGGCGATGACTCATACAGAGAAGCGAGCGGCACGGCGGCTAGTTCTATAGGGTAGCACAAAACCGTTCGGGCGGTTGTTAGTCGTGCCATTGCCTCCCTCTTAAACCTGATCGTCCCGATCAGATACTTCATGTCCGTGATATGCTTTCAGCCTGTCGAGGTTAACTACTTTCAGTTTGCTTCTGGGGCTACGGTGAATTCTATACACTACGTCATTAATTCTTTTGATGACTGTATAGGGCCCTTCCCATACTGGCGTAAGCTTCGGAGATCGTCCTTTCTTCCTTTGCGGATTATATAACCAGACTTTATCTTTCATCTGAAATCCCATAGAATTAGCTTTGAGATCATATCGTGTCTTCATTCGGCCGCTGGCTCTCTCCGTGTTTTCTCTGACTAATTCATCGACGCATAGTAGCTTTTCCTTAAGGGAGTCTGCGTAGTCTTGAATTTCCATATCCTGGTTGTCTGGCATTCCGAATAATAGGTCACAGGGTAAACGGAGTTCTCTTCCAAATAAAACCATGGCTGGTGTTAGTCCTGTCGTGTCATGGACTGCTGATCTATAGGCCATTAAAAATAGGGGTATCTGTTGGTCCCAATCCTTCTGATGTTCATCTACGGCCTTTGACAAATGTTCTTCAATGGTCTTGTTAAACCGCTCAACCTCTGATTGTGGATGTAAGGTGGTAGTCCGTGTTTTATGGACGTTGAGTAAATCACAGACTTTCTGGAAAACCTTGGATTCGAAGTTGCGTCCTTGATCTGAGTGCAACTCTAACGGAACACCAAATCTGCTGAATAAGTTATTCACAAGGACCTCTGCTATGGTAACAGCTTCTTGATTGGGGATCGCAAATACTTCAGGCCATTTACTGAAGTAGTCAATTGCCACTAAAATGTACTTGTTACCTGGGATTTGTTTTTGGAAAAGGGCCAGCTACGTCAATGGCGATGCGTTCAAACGGTAGGCCCTCATTTTATTGTTTCATTTTGCCCCTAGATCTTGTTTTGGGTCCTTGGCTTGCGGCACAGGTTGAGCACTGCCGACACCATGATTTCACATCCTGGCAGTAGTTGACCCAGTAAAATCTGTCGCGAATCTTGTCTATCGTTTTGTTCACTCCGAGATGAGCACCAGATTTTCCATTATGAACTTCTTCTAGAACTTCCAATATCTTCCTCCTTGGTACCACTAACTGCGTCTTCACTACTTTTCCATCGGCGCTTTCCCAGGCTCCTTTAAGAAGTCCATTTTCCACCACCAGGGAGTCCCACTGAGCCCACAGAGTTTTAAAAGCAAGTCCTTTAGTTGATATCTCGCTCCAGCTTGGTCTTGGTTGATGTTCTTCTTTAGCTCTTAGCAATAGTGCCATTTCACTATCTTCAAGCTGATCCTTTTTAAGTTGATCTGTGGTCAACTGCTGATCAACCTCAAATTTCGTTTGCCTAATGGGAGTAATTCCTTCTTGTTGATCTATTCTTTGGCAATGCTTACAATTATCCTCGCATGGCCTTCTGGATAAAGCATCTGCATTATTATCCAATCTCCCTGCCCTGTGCTTAACCTTAAAGTTATATTGTTGTAACTTTTCAAGCCATCTGGCTACCTGTCCTTCAGGCTGTTTCATGTCCAAAACCCATTTAAGTGCTGCATGATCAGTCCTTATCAGAAATTCTTGCCCGTATAGATATTGATGGAAATGCTTAACAGACCGTACTATTGCCAAAAGCTCTTTTCGGGTTACACAGTAGTTACGTTCAGGTTTCGAAAGTGTTCGACTGTAGCATTCGATAACCCGTTCTTCTCCTGCTTGTACTTCAGATAAAACTGCTCCGATGCCGGTGTTGCTGGCGTCTGTGTCCAATACAAAATTACCGTTTTGTTCCGGATATCCCAATATTGGACTAGAACATAGAGCCGCTTTTAATTTCCTGAACTCAGTTATGATCCCAGTTATAATTTGCTCGTTCTTCAGTGAGCTTATGTAAAGGTGCAGCTATATTTGCAAATCCTTTGACAAATCTTCTATAATAAGTACAAAATCCAAGGAAGCTCCGCAGTTCGTGTTTGTCGCGAAGACGAGGCCAGTCTTTGATTGCTGTTATCTTTCGTTGATCAGTTTGGATTCCCTCTGATGACACGACGTGCCCGAGAAATTCAACTTTTTGTTGAAAGAGAAAACGTTTCTTTGGATTCAGTAAGAGCTGAGCATTCTTGATCCTAGTAAAAACTTCATGCAGGTTTGGTAGGTGCTCTTCGAAAGTTTTTCCCATTACCATTATATTATCAAGATAGACCAGGCATGTCTTCCAAGTGAGGCCTCGTAGAACAACTTCCATAAGACGCTCAAAAGCAGCGGGGGCATTGCATAGTCCGAAGGGCATAACTTTAAGCTGATATAAACCACTTCCGGTAGGGAAGGCAGTCTTTTCCTTATCATGTTCGTCAATGCCTACTTGCCAGTAGCCGCTCTTTAGATCGAGTGTTGAGAACCAATGAGAACCTGCTAGTGTCATCAACGTGTCGTCAATTCTGGGAAGTGGTTCTTGGTGACGTCATTGAGCCTTCTATAGTCCACGCAGAATCTGGTAGTCCCATCCTTCTTGGTGACTAAGACAACAGGAGATGACCATGGACTTGATGACTCTTCAATAATTCCATCTTCAAGCATTTTATCCACTAAAGTGGTAACCTCTTGCTGCTTCGTCATTGGTAACCTCCGAGGATGCTGCCGTATGAGGTGAGCACTCCCAGTGTCGATTTTATGTTTTATGATGTTCGTTCTTCCAGTATTGCCATTTTTCTTTTCAAAGGTTGTGCTCTGCTCTTTGATAAATTGTGTAGCTCTCTTCAGTTCTTCGGAAGACAGATGTTGCCACGACTTCTGGAAATATTCTAGGACTTCGTTAGGTGATATTGAGGGTGTTACTTCTGACTGTGTTTCGCAACTGGTTACCCACTGCACCGGCTCGCAAGTGGCTATTACATCTCCTTTATTGACTTTGATGGAATTGGATGAAATATTTACTATCTTTATCGGTATTTCGCCGTCGGTTTTGACTAGTGCTTTGCCTACGAGGTGCTTGCAAGGCAAATCGTGGTGTTGGATAAGTCCGATGCAGCTTCCAAAATCCTTCTCCAATTTCCCAAAAATTATCTGCTCGGTATTTCCGCTTATTCTGACAGTACATGCCGTCACTACTTTAGTCGGTGTGCCATCGTCTGTTTTGTTAAGGATCAACTCTTCGGTGCCAAACTTCAGAAGATTAAGCTTGTTGTCAAAAGAGAAACCATGTTGACCGATGAGATCCATCCCCAAAATAAATTCGTCTTCGATGTCGGCGACTAACACTGTGTGGTGTAGTTTAATTCGTCCCAGTTGAAGTTCGATATCCATTTCCCCAAGTACTTCAGCTGTCTCACCGGTAATTGTACGTAAAACTACATTCTTTGATATGGGTAGAACTTCTACTCTATTTACTCTGTTGGACCTTATCAAATATACCGCCGCACCAGTGTCAACAGTAATTGTTATGGCTCTTCCGTTTATCCTTCCTGTAATTGTTAGACTGTCGGCGGCTTTTCCTAGGTTTTTTATGGAGACGATCCTGGGGGCTTTATCTTCTTTAGCCAACACCCGCCCCGCAATGTTGACTAATTGAAGTTTTTCTGATTTGACTTGGGGGCCCTAGCGTCTCTGGATGGAGATCTAGACCGTAGTTGTACTCGGCAGTCTCTTTTGAAATGCCCAGTCCTGCCACATCTATAGCACTGATTTGATGTATTTCGGTTACGTGGCCTATCTTCCATTGGCTCCCGGAATCTCGCCATGGCCTGAAGAACTTCCGTTAATTTCTTCAAAATTTCATCCAACTCATTTAATTCACAGCTGTTTGTCGGCTTTTCTTCCTGGATGGATACGGCCCTGATTTTTGGCTTGGAGATGTTACAGGCCGCCTCGATTTCTAAGGCTCGACCCAAAGCTTCACTGCTGTTATCAAATTTGGCTAGGCGTAGCATTTTCTGAGTTTCTGGATCTCTGATACCATCCACGAAATATTGGGCAGCAAGTTCCTCTTGAAATTCCTCTATCGCTCCCGGGCAGGCCAATTGAATGAGACGTCTAATGTCTGCCTCAAGTTCTTGCAGGTTTTCACCAGGCTTCTGATGCCGAGACTTTACTTGTGCCTGATACAGTTGTCTTCGGTGTTGTTCTCCAAATCGTCTCTCCAGCACAGCTACACGTATGTCATATTTCCCTTGTTGGCTGATGGGAATGGTCTGCAGTAGTTCCAGGGCAGATCCACGAAGCGCTACCACCAGTGATGTAGCCATTTCTTCATTATTCCAACCGTTGGCAACAGCAGCGGCTTCAAATTGTCTTTTGTACATTGTCCAGGATGTTTGACCGTCGTACGTTGGAGGTTTGATGTTTTGTCCTGAGGCGAATGCCCTCTCGGTGGGTGCTTGATGTTTTAGTCTGGTAAATTCTGCTTGTAGATTCTTCACTTCTTTCTGTACGTCTCCTACTTCTTTTTGTACATTTCCAACCTCTTTTTGTACATTTCCAACTTCTTTTTGAATATTGCTTACTTCTTTTTCAAATTTCTCATTTTGTCCGTCCAATATTTTCTGTAATTTTCCTTGCTCGCCTACAATTACATCCAGCATCCATTTCTGAAGCTGGTCCTACTCTGCTTGCCTTTTCTCTTCCTGGTCTTGTAAAATTTTCTGAAGCCGGTCCTGTTCTGCTTGCTTTTTATCTTCTTGATTTTGAAACATTTTCTGCAGCCGGTCCTGTTCTGCTTGCCTTTTACGTTCATCCTCTTCCCGATCCGCTTGCCTTCTACGTTCATCCTCTTCCCGATCCGCTTGCTTTTTATCTTCTTGATCTTATAAAATTTTCTGCAGCCGGTCCTGTTCTATTTGTCTCTCAGCATTTAGATTTTCCATGAAATCGGCCAACATTTTATTAATTTGCTCCATTTCTGCCGTTTGTTGCCTCGTATTGACCATAGGATGTTATAAAATTTTTACAGAATCAAAACGGTCTCGTTGACTTACTTGTACCCTCTTCTTTCCTTGAAAATACTTCACAAGTCTGGTCTCTTCACAATCCAACTTCCGACACCAAATGTTACTATTTTCCCGTGGGTTCTTAACAGAATTACAACTTTGCTATTTTCAACTAATACTCTCTTTATTCACTACCACTGTATACAATTTAACACTCTAAACTACTCTTATAACTTTACAACTAACTCAACACTCAATGATTAACTGAACTGAACTGACTAATATTCGCTTTAGGTCTGCTTATATAATCTTCAATCTATCACGAATATTCGGGAAGTATTCCGAGGCCACTCTATGTGATCTCGACGAGGTCATCGAGATAATTCCAGCGATCCTGAATATTCGCGACCGGCCGGGCGATGACTCATACAGAGAAGCGAGCGGCACGGCGGCTAGTTCTATAGGGTAGCACAAAAACGTTCGGACGGTTGTTAGTCGTGACAATATTTATTCGAAGTCGTTTATATGAAATTTGCGTGTTTTATTGAAAAACACAACGCTCCCTCACAATGAAAATAAGGAATGAATCCAAAGAAAAATTGTTATAGATAATTTACAAAGTAAATAGGTACTGCTAATGTACCTATATCTAGAAAAAGAGGTTTCGCTCCCATTATATTTATTCGATGTAGATTATATGAAATTCGCGTGTATTATTGAAAAATACAACATCGGCTGCCTTTCCCTTAAACCGAAAATAAGGAATGAATTTTTGGGACATCCTATAGGAGTGGCAATTCACAAATCGTTGTAAAGTTTGTGGTCGGAAGTACATACCTATTGGAGGACCAACTGTAATTGTGTACTGGTCAGAATTTGTTCTTAGAAAAAGATTCAGGAGGGCGGCGAATTCGCCCCTCTCTGAGATTCGAGTTGATTCGCCTACAAGTTGAGTAAGCCCCCAGCTGATGGCAAGTGCTTCAGCTTCTCTATTTTCGTTGTCGGTCTTGTTGTGATGTTTGAGCCATTTGGTGTTGTGGGCATTGAAGTCTCCCAGAATGATTATTTCTGAATTGGGATGACCGACCTGTATTAAGTCAAATGTGGTAGCTAGTGTTGTAAAAAAGCTTTGGTAGGCTCTATCGCTCGGATGGCGATAGAGACAACATATAAATTTGGTTACTCCCTTGGCGGTTCGAGTGTTTCCTCGCGGTGACATGAAAGGTCACTTCGGACAAAAAGGCATATTCCGAACTTATGTCTAAATCGAATGTGTAAGTCGTTTACTGTTTTTGTTGTAGAACATACTTGTATTTCTGTAAGGGCTAGTATGTGTCTATTCGCTTGTAGATGTTGGTGTACCGAATTTATGCTTGTATTTAGGCCTCTCATGTTGCAGAAATCTCTTCTAAATTGGTTCGGTATCATTGCTGTCTGTGAAATGCGGAATGAAGGGCTCCCAGGGCCACCCAGCGCTCGGAGATCCGAATGGTCTGGGACTTTACTTCGGGAATATTTTGATTCTGGAAGCACCATCGTGTTCATATATTCCTACTGTGGAACCCGGAACAACCAGCGTGGAAGCCGAACGTGATTCGGAAAAACCACTTAGCGCTTCCCAGTTCTGATAAGGTGGTCTTTCGCCGGATGATGCGAGTAGGCGTATGCATCTACCACCTAAGGCCATTTCCACTGGAAGTATCGGCCTCAGACTCATTCCTTTGCTGGTTTCTAGTCCGACAGGGGTAAGAATGGGTTTTTTTTTGGGTCACTCCCCAGTGATCAGCTACAGACATTCAGTTGCAGTTCGCACTTACATTGCCTTATCCAATCTAATAAACTTTACTGATAATCTACTACCTACTTAGAGTAACATGTGACTATTTGAGATATTTTTGTCATCTGATGCCTTTAAATCATTTGCCAACATCGCCAAAACATGTTTATAAAAACGCAAAGTCACAGTGCAACTGTAATGCTAAGTACATTAAAAAATGCGTTTAGATAATTATCAAGGTATTTCATTATTTCATTGACGTATATCGTCTCAATTACCGCTCAGTCATTCATATCAAAAACTAAAATGTTTTAAAAAACCCAGTTCCCACAATTATTATTTTTTGTAGTCAATCGAAATCAAATTAACGCTTGTACAGGTTCAGACAAGCTGTGTAAAAATTTCTATGGGTCATAATATTATGAACGTATATTTTCATAGATTTCCACATAAGATTTATATCAAATTATATATATGAGTTGGCTATTTATTACTTATGAAAAATATTCCACTGGTGCTTTTTTTCACAGTAAAATAATATAACTTGTACGTACTTGATAGATATTTTACCAACAATATATTATATTAAATTAATTAAATTTCCTATTCTGACACAATCAGTCCGATTATTCCATTGTAAAATAAATCTTTCCCACTGACACGTGTCATGAAAATGAAAAAGAAGCACAGTTACATAACTTGGCTTTATATCACACGCACATTTATCAATAGGGTACGATGCCTATTGAACAGATTTGATATTATTATATTATATCAACGTTCCTGCTGCTGCCTTAAATTATATCGCTTGCAATTTGTCTTTGATTATCACGAAAAAAATAGCAATGATTTCAGCAATTAACCTTTAGAATTGCATCGAAATCACATACGCATTTCGTGACTAAAATAATTTATTTAAGATTCCCTATGATTTGGATTGTGTTCATCCAGATCATGCCGTAACTGAGCATGACGCATCAAAATTCGAAAAACTGGACTATTAATTTCACTTAGTTAGTTCTCCAGTCACCAATCAAGGTAATTAAGACGCTTTGCAAATTTACGATCTTAATTTTTGTAATGCATCTCTAGAACTAGCTGGTAATGAATTAATGAATGGAGTCTATTCTGTAGTAATATTTTAACAGGATTTAGACATAATGGCAACTGGTTTATTAGGCAGATTATTTTTGAGCTAAATGATAATCGGTATTGGGAATCGAGCTTAGGATATGCAATTTTAAGTAATATAAGTTACTATTGCCATATTCGGAACAAGGTTGGTTAAATTAGAGAGAAATTGCCTTTTTTGGTTATCTCTAAAATGCGCTGGCAAAGCTAGCTAGCCAAGTTTTTTACATTGTCCTTTAAAAAAGTTTATTGAGGCTAAAAAGTAAAATAAGCGTTTAGTTTTTGTTTATTTAGATCCTGTGTGGTGTTAGCTTAAAAATTAAGTTTCTCCTTTATTAATGCCGTACATAAAAATTATATTTTTATTATATATTGGGCACACCATGTGTGAATAAAGCATTTTTTTTAATAAACTTCCCTGTTCTCCGTTCTCTTCCTAAAAAAATTTCTTGGAAGGTCACCTTGCCCCATAACATCTAAAGTCAATATTTGGGCGTTTTTAAATGGGAATTCATTTGACCCCAAACTGGTGGGTAAAGTGAATCACACCCTGTCAAAAACTAAAATAAAAAGGACACTTTTACTCTATAGAAAGGCGTTACACGTTCTACAATGATTACCTTGAAATTACTAGCAACATCAACTTACTTTCAAAATTAGGACCTAATTTTTTTAATTGCTTGTATTTATTTTTATTCTGACTGCAATCAAGTATTCGATATTAAATATACAATTACAAGTTTCATTGGTTAACATTATCCTGATTTGTATCATATTTGTCATATAGAATAATAATGAGCTGTTATCTATTTGTACTAATTACAATAGAACATCAAATATACGGAATTTATGAATTAATGAATTATTCGGATATATATATAATACATTTATTTCAACTAATCTGAGATTACAATTTCACTTAAAAATATACTGCACATAACTTTAGTTCTGAAAGGTAGCATGCAAGTGCCCCTCGCGCGCTCTTAATAACGCCACTAATGGCCCCTCAACACACCACGCCTAAAAGAATTGGCTGATATACTGCCAGCTATGTTTAATAGCAGATTTTAAGTGGCACTCAAAAGACTGATCTATCTTACTTGGGCCAGGCCCTTCAAGAATGTTGAATGATGGTTTGCGACAGGCATAACAGTAGATGACTTGCTTTTGAGGAGAGGGAGGAGGAAAGATGAGGGAAAGGCAACATGGGGAAAACAGCATGAAAAGCCCCATTCCACGTTTCTTTGGCATATGGGTACAAGTACAACATACAACACACAAGACATCACACAAAAAGGTCAGAGATTACTCTCGCAATCTCAATGAGGTGGGAATTGCAACCAAACATCATAATGCTTGGCTACGTGTAGCCGTAATTCGCCCGCAAGGAACAGGGGAACAGGAGGCAGCACGATCGCAGTGTGTGTATTGCTCGGGTTTGGTGTAGGTGACGATATATATACCGATTTCGTGCAAGGCCACCTGTATAGGTGGCCTTCTTTCGTGTCCCTTAACATGCCCCGCTCACCTCGCTAAAACGACGAGATGGACGGAGCCTGTTTCTGGGGTCTAGTCTGCGGGTTAGGGCAAGTTGACTTCTGTGCTCCTGGTAAATCTCGATTTCTCAAGAGTCCCAGGGGCACAAAAGAGGGAGGTTGACGGGATTTTTAGGATCAGGGATGGGAATAGGTCCATCGTCTAAGGCGGTTTGCGTTGTAGGTAGTACACCGTCGTTTTCCTGTGTACCGGGCCATGTCTGGGCACATCCCGCGGGTCATACCTTAAGGTCGCCAGGTTAGCGGTCCTCGTTGAGCCGCGCACTCCCAGATCATAGAACTTACATGCCTGTTTGTCGATGTATTCATTGACGTATTCTACGCTTGACCAAGCATGTAAGTCGCTGATCCGGGTGCGCGGCCCTGCCGAGAAGGCCGCCCTTATTCTGGATGATCTGGATCTTTTTCGATGACACTCCGCGACCGAGCACCAAACAGGTGCCCCGTACAACAGGAATGGCCTTATGATGGACCTATATAAAGTGATTTTATTGCCGGAACTTAAATAGGAACCACAAGAGGCCTCAACCTTTCGAAAATACAATAGTGTTTTTCATGTATATATGCCACATGACGGCAAAAGTTAAGGCTCTTGTCCAGATAAATTCCTAGATATTTGGCATGGGATTTAGGAGGGATAAGGGTGTTTTGCACCCTAATTGGCCGTGCTACAATATTGGAACGCTTTTTGGTAAAAAGGACCGACTCGGTTTTGTTCGGATTTAGCCGGATTTTCCAATTATTACAGAAAGTTAGCACGCGTTTCATGTGCGCGGCTAGATTATTTACTGCCTTCTGTGCGGTGAAGGCATGGGAATAAAGGGCGGTATCATCGGCGTAAAACGCCAAGGAAGTATCGGGATGGGACGGTAGGTCTGCTATATAATAGCTAAAAAGTTGCGGCGATAGTACCGTTCCCTGAGGCACCCCCGCCTGTATCGGCCTCGAAGTCGAGACCGAATAATGGACACGTACCGAGAAGGTACGTCCGGCCAAGTATGACGCGATCAGTTCTGCTGTATGTAACAGCAGCCCGTCGCGTCGTGCCATACTCGGTCGAACGCTCTCTCTATGTCCAGGAGCAGTAGAGACGTGCTATGCCTCATGTTGAATCCGTCAAAAATGTCCTGTACGATTCTCGCAGCGAGCATATTTGTGCTATGTCCGCTACGGGATCCGAACTGCTCCGCAGGCAGTACTCGACGGTTCGAGGCTGCCTCATTGATCCTGGGCAACAAGAGCTTCTCGGTGAGCTTACTCAAAGTATTGAGTAGAGATATCGGCCGATGGGATGCGGTGCTTTTGGGATCCTTCCCGGGCTTAGGGAACAGTACCACGTGTGCAACTTTCCAGGAACTAGGGAAGTGCTGCAAACGAAGTACGGCGTTCACTATGTGCATGTAGTGTACAATGGTCTTGGAGGGAAGGTTTTTGAGGAGTAGGTACGGGATTTGATCAGGTCCCGGAGCCTTATCTTTTGGCAGACGGCGGAGAGCACCACGTATCTCTGACGGACTCACACGAAGCTTATCCATCACAGAGGGCGGTATCGGATATGATCTTCCAGTAAACTTGGAAGTTTGCTCCATGACATGGGCGTGCAATGGTACGGTGTTTGGTATTGCGCCGTGAATATCAGCGAGAAAGTCCGCAAATACTTCAGCTTTATCTGCGTTGCCTACATAGTCCTGTCCATTACTACGAATGGCAGGCATTTGCGCTTTAGTATTGCGGACCTATCTCGCTAACTTCCACAGCGAACCGTCCGCCATACCGAGCCCATTCACGAAGCTCATCCAAACCGCGTCTCTGTGACTACGGATCTTCTTCCTGATTTCATCCGTCAGAGAGTTGGTCCTTTGTTTGTCGATAGCGGCGCGATTTCTCTGCCATCTGCGCCTGATACGATTCCGGAAATGAATCAGGTTTAGGATTTCATCAGGAAGCGTCTCTAAAAAAGATTGCCTCCTGACTACCGGACACATAGCGTCTCTGACGTGCAGGATATTTTGGGTTAGTGTGTTAACTTCGGACTCCAAGTCTTGGATGGACTCGATCTGCTTAGGGATGACTGTCACCTCGTTTAACCTATCCCGGAACGTCCTCCAATTAAGATTTCTGTATGAGATCTTTGTCCCAATGGCTTCCAGCCGCCTGACGCCAGTCAGGCACATCTTGATTGCAAGGTGATCCGAGCTTAGGTCGCTAACGACCTTAGGTGCCGAGATGTCAGGCATCCCACGGGCGATCACGACATCCAAGTATGAAGGCCTGTAATTTGCACGGTAAAATGTAGGATGACGTTTTCTTAGGTACAGGATATCAAGATTGTCCTCGAGCAATTGGCGCAAGATGACGCCCTTGTGAGTGGTAGCGCTATCGCCATCCGAGATATGTTTTGCGTTAAAATCACCCACAAGGACAGACCTCGGTTTGGTGGTAATAGGGCCAAGTACTCGGCCTGTGTTATGCGAAGAGACACCACCTCCCGCTCCGAGCCTATCACAGCGTTCTACACTATATCCAGGGATCTTCAGTTTGAAGCCTGGGTCGAGGCGCGTCTCAAGCAAGAAAACAATCTGATAATTGGAATTGTACAGGAAATGCTTAAATTCACCAAGTTTATTACGAATGCCGTTGCAATTCCAGGACAATACATTACAGACAAACATTTATAATAGCAAGCCATTTATATATTATATTTACAAATCTTGGTGGTGAAGAAGCGAATTGTTCCTTGCATTATTTGGATTTTATCGTTATTACACGATTTAATCATTGAACAGAACTCATCTAATGCGAAGAACAATTCGCTTATATTCACCAGCGAGTTGATTTCTGCCACAACGTTAGATACATTTTTAAATTGGTCAGTCATTTGATTGCCACTTACTGCGTTAGCGTTAACGTTCATTGTTTCTGGTCTCCTGATAGGTGCAGTTTGCTGAGAGGCCTTTAGTGTGTTGGGAAAGTCATTGTCATAGCTCTCTCTCCCTTGGGGGTGGCGGTCTTCTTTCGACTGTCTGTTGTGTCTGGGGTTGTTGTTCCGGTCTTCCGTTTATACCCCGGCCTGGGTCTCGTCGCCCTTGCCCCTGCCAGGCCGGCGTGGCGGGCAAGGGAGCAGGAACGTAGTTTTTCTGTGGTGGCTTTTTCGCAGTGGCCGCTAACTGCTCAATTTTAAATAAGTAAACAGGGCACTCCTGATCGATCGACCTATGTGGCCCTCCACAATTGGCACATTTGACAATGTCACTTGTGCATGACGTGATCTCGTGGGTCCCGCTGCATTTCGAACACTTATAGTTTTTCTGACAATAGGTCATGGAATGTCCATGACCCTGACAACGTCTGCATTGCATGATCGGTTTCACATTTCTTCGGTTTTCCCACGAGATTTTCACGTTCATTATTCGGACAAAAATAAGCCTCGATAAGATACTATAGGGTTAAGTAAGACATCGCGTTCATTTAATAATCTTCAGGAATTTAGAAGATTTAAAAAGAAGAAATGCATTAGATTGTCATGAAATTAACCCTTGAATGCTCCGAAACATTCAAAAAAAATTGAGCGAATCTGTTAGTACTCGAGACACTGATGTGTAAACATATCCTATATCGACATGGCAGAAATATTTGAGCAACCCTCGTAATGTCACTGCGCATGGATATGATGTCACAACCGCTTGCACATTTCCGTCCCATTTGCCGAGATTTACCCTCATACCGCCGCGTAAGATGTTTACACATCAAAAGCTTAGTAAATAATTTTATATATCAAGTTTGTGTAATTTTTTGGTAACAAATCATTGAATTATAAATCTGATATTTTTGATGTGTAAAGATGTAAATGCGGCGGAAATGTGCATGCGGATGGTGACGGAAATGTGTAAACGGCTGTGACATCATAACCATGCGCAGTGATTTTACGAGGGCTGCTCAAATATTTGTGCATGTCGATGTAGATATGTTTACACATCAGTGTCTCGAGTAATAATAGACTCGCTCATTTTTTTTATTCTATTTGACAAATTATATGCAAATCAGGGCCGTATTTGGGAATAAAACATGGTATTCAATATTTTATATATGTCTCGAGAAACACCACTGTGTGATGCATGGTTACACTTAGAGTAAAAAGTTGTTTGAGATTTTTTCAAAGATTTAAAAAGCCTGCGAATTATTTAAAAATTAAACTTGTGGATTTTTTTACAGAATCTAAATATATTTATTTCATCTTAAGCGGCATTTAATTATCATATGTCACATATCCAAGATATTTGAAAAAACCACCACCTACTTGAAAAAAAAAAATAAAAAAAAACTATTGAAATAAGTTCAATATACATAATATAAAATTAAAAACAGCTTCAAATATATCGTAATAATCAAAAAATATGTCAATATGCAGGATGTCCCACTTAAATATAGAAAATCCATGTCTACCCATAAAAAATAAAGTGCATTCTATTCGCTACGTGCTGCTGCTGGGCCGAAAGGGTGGAACTTTAATGGTCACGTCTTATATATGTAATATCATTGTTGTAAATGTTATTAATTGTAAAAAAAATGTTATGTACCTACTTATAAATACACGGCAGAAGTGAACATTTCAACAATGCGAGGTTAATATTATGAAATACAATTATTTTTGTATGTTCCATATTCTGAATTTTGCTCCAATTTCGATGTTTAAAAAAAATACCTCGAAACTCTGATAAAATCGGCAAAAACCGCTGATTATCTCTTGAAAAATGTCCAAATTCTCCGATCCTGGCTCATCTTCCTATCTTCAAATCGTTTTAAATAAGATTTCAGGCAACCGAATCAACTTACTTACCACAAAAACTCTACGCATCGATGTGCTAAATGTAAAATTTTATCTAAAAATCTGCCACAAAATCCACCAAGAAAGTGCCCCTAATCAACAAAAATGTTTCACATTTTCCGACCCTTGCCTATTTTTCCAGCTTCAAACCATTTGCCAACATATTGGAAGATGTATTCCCTCAAAATTTCCATAATGCATCAAAAGAAAGCTATCTTTTCGAATTCGTAAATTTATCGAAGTTTGAAAACTTCTGAAACTAGATTTTTTTTTTGCGAATTTCTGCATATGTCAACTTAACCTCGATTTTCTCGTATTTCTCGATCATGTACGGAAAATTGTTAAAGAACTTTTTTTTAGATCGCAAAATTTACGAATTTGTGATTAGATTATTGAATGTAGATATGTTCTATAGTGTTGTGGAGGATTCATGTTTACCTTACAAATGTTTGCCTATTCTCCCCACTTATTCATAAGTTAGAGCCGCTTGCTCTGGCCCCAGGGTGTAAACAGCACAAGTGCTAGTTTAGTGACCCTAACGAAGCTGAAAAACCTAAAGAAACGTCGGCCGTTTTTCCAGTTTCCTTTAGGATTTTCAGCTTCGTTAGGGTCACTAAACTAGCACTTGTGCTGTTTACACCCTTGAGCCAGAGCAAGCGGCTCTAACTTAGGAATAAGTGGAGAGAATAGGCAAACATTTGTAAGGTAAACACTCAGAAGTGGAGAGAATAGACAAACATTTGTAAGGTAGATTATTGAAACTGATATTTAAAAAAAAATCACCAAATTCGGCATTTTCAATTTAATCATTGCATTTTTTTGGTATGTCCTGCTCATATCGCGTTTCTTTGAAGGCTCCAGACTATTTGGTTTTCCGCTAATAAAATGTTAAGTAGTGACGTGTCGTCTCAACACTCGAAAAGGCAAAAAAATCACTCAATATAAAAGGCATCATAATTTTCAAAGTGTCTTCTAATGCAGTTTTTACTATAGATTTTCGAAAAAAATATTTTAACATTCTCCATGAAAAGTCCGTTTTCTCGATAATGAAGCAGCAGCCAGAGTTTCTTTGAAGTGAAACTTCTTTAGCGAGGGTAAAATCAGAAAAATGAAACGCTTATCAAAGGGAAACGTTTATCAAAGTTGAAACGGTTAATTAAGCATGTTCCAGTAAACCTAGAGGGTTGAAATTGTCAGGACATGTATCCGGGGTAAAATGAAGATACTGAACGAAAACTCGGAAAAAAAATCAATAAAAAAAGAAGACAAAATTGTTCGGAAAGCTAATAAAAGTATTAGGTATAAAACGAAATAAAGAAATAAAATTAATTAAAAAAAATTAGAAAAACGCGGTTTTTTGCGAAGAAAAGGTTGAAAAAAAGAAAAAAAAAATAAATATTGTCCAATCCGGGGACAAAAATTGCTACCAAATGACCGCCCATATAAATTCCCTATCGAACTATAATCTCAGTTTTTTCTATCCTCGCCACTTTTTTGTGCTAATAACCACTCAATTCCTGTACCAATGTATCCATGATATAAGAATGTTATTATTAAGCAATTATTTTTCAACGCGAGAGAAACGAGGCCGGACGAGACGAGACAAAGCGTTTTTTTCGTGTCTACAAAACGAGACGAAAGATAGGTTGTCCTTTTCTCATCTCTTGACGCAGTCATTTGCAAAGAAAAGCAGTCCAGAGCTTCTCAATTTTGTTTGATTGATTGATTCTTTGAAATACATATGCACATTTTTTTATCAAATATATTCTTTGTGAATAAAATCAATTTTATCGAAAGTTCACCAAGATTAATCTGTATAAGTTTTTGACAGTTTCTCACACATTTGAATCACTGAATTAGTCGGCATTTGCTTGTTTGCTTCTCAACTGCATCTGAAAATTCGTAAAAAATGCCAGTTATAGGTAATCATTAAAAAGACGCTCATTGCTATATCAGCTATACTTTTTTCTTGGTAGCAATTGTGGTCTAAATCCGCTACCCGAAAAGCTAATCTATATTACGTGCTACCAAAAATAAATATAAAAAGACTATTGTGTACCAAGTCGCCCGCGATTGCACCCTTAATAATAAGAAGCAGTGGTCGGTGTAAATTTAGTTACATTCTTACATGTTTTTATTATTCTTTGAAGTACGTAAATTTGATCCCATATGACCAAAATACTGATAAAGAGTTTATGAGGGTGATCAATAATCCAGCCTCTAGGTCAACGTAAACTGTGAAGGTGTAATCTTTTGCTATTACTACTAACTAACTAAAATTAGAGAATCGGTCTCAAAGATCTATTTAAAAATAGGAATAAAATTCATTAAATAATAACAATAATAAAGACGCGAATTTTATTTGCCAAAAAAAATTATTCGTATGCAAAGTTATCTTTACTTAATGGAACTGGTAAGTTTTTCGAAAAATTTTAAATTTTTGGAAAAGTCTGCCAAAACCATTAAATAAAGATAACGTAATATTAATGTTACTCATCTCTCTTTGGCAAAACAAATTCACGCCTTTATTATTGTTATAATTCAACGAATTCTATTCTTATTCTAAAATGGATCTCTTGAATTCACAACCCATTAAAATAGACATAGAAAAAGCGGCTCATAACAAAGTAAAGAAGCTGTAAGAAAATGGCAAGGAGGAAGAAAAGAGAAAATATGAAAATCTATAACCTCAAGAAAACTAAAAAAAGTTCCGCTAAAAACAAAGATTGGATTGCGATTTGAAAATACGTCAATAAATAAATTCGGTACGTTTACATATACTTTTACTCCGCGCCATTATGATTATAATTCTCCTTCCTTCATTCAAAATGATATTTTGGAATGTATTTATTGTACTACAGCAAATCCCATCTGTACCAAAGGCAAAATCCTGGTATGAAAATTACTTGCCTCTTGATACTACCTACATAATCTAGCAAATTATGAATTTCAGACCTGGATATCTTAATACTAATAGACTTTCGCAGGATTACAAAAATAAAATAAAATGTGAGTACATCTGGCAAGGTAACCGATATGAACATAGAATAGAGAACATAGTAACCACATTTTTAGAGAGATATTTGGATGTTATATTGACATCATGGCCTCTGTAGAGTTATTTGTGGTGTGGAGGGAATTTGTAGTGTTCCTCAAATTTATGACATACACTATTTTCAAATATTGTGCCTGGCTTCCTGATGTAAAAACCAAGGGCTGATGAATGAATTTGTGGAAAAATGTTCTAAAAAGAAACATCAATGTGATTGCAATATGTCACTTAAAATGACCTTTCGTTACTCACACCTAGAATATTACCAGAGCCGAAATGTCGTCAAAAATAATCCCACTTTCATCAAAATAAGTTTGGATTTTATCAAAAAATTTTTGAAAAACAGCAAGTTGAAGTTTCTTTGGTTAATTTGATTGACATAATTGACAACTTTAAAATGCAAAAAATGTTAAAAAAAATGTTGTCAATTCCATCTGTTGGATATTTTTCTTATTTAAAAATGGATCTAGCTATAATTTCAAGATTTAAATGCGCTCTTATTACAAGTATAGTCAGTATTTTCTTTCAGATGATGTATGTCATAGTTTTGTATTGAAGCGTTTAGGAAAATATTTATTTTCTTCAAACGTCAGTAAATCCATCATTACTCGACTGTGTAGGCGGCCGTGAAGTTTCGTTTTTCCTCCGCCGGAGCTTTACTTTTCACTTTTCCGCCGGCGGAGGTAAAAGTGTTGTCATAGCAACATAGCAAATTTGTATTTATCACTCAATTTGTGCACTGCATTTCTAAAAATCACTAATTTAGGAACAAATTGGTTATTATTTAATCGAACTTACCCAATAACTGCTTATCAATACGGAATTAAAACGCAATCGGAGACGCAATTTTAAAAAAATAATTATTGTTGACAGTGTCCACTGACAGCTTTATGTTACATTACTATAGCAACAACCTGTGCCTATTCACCGACACCGGTCTAAGCCCCCTTGCGAACCCACATATCTTTAATAATAATAATTATTATTACTATTAAAAAGAGATGTTTTTGCATTAATTTGTCGACATTTGAAGAAAAAACAGCATATTTTATTTGGAGGAAAAGTTACTTTTCATGGCTTGCTCTCTATTACCAGCCTCACTCCGTTCGGCTGTTAAACACGAGCGCGCCATGAAAAGTATTACTTTTCCTCCATATAAAATAATATACTATTAATATGCTGTTTTCCGAATGAGTAAATTTCGCTTATCTACTTAACACGTTCACTGCCGTAGGTATATTTGTTTGTTTGGGCCATAACGCCACGGTATTTTTTTGAAATCTGTTCCTACAGGCCAATAACGCCACTGAGTAAAGTATTGCATATCTAAAAGTCTTCTAGCGAAAATTTTGAAAAATAACGCCTCTAGCCTTCAAAAATATTTTTTTTGTAGCTCGGTCCTATAGACCGAGTCGGCGCAGGAGGATCTCGTCTTCGATTTGCGACACTCGGTCCGGTACCGCGGGATTTATTGATCTGTTGTGACGCGTTTACGCTTGTTGTTCGAATCTTTTCAGGCGTCCACGTTGATTAGTAAGGCCGACTCAACTTATATACATTCTAGGACATAGGCATGTTTTTCGATATTTGACAAATTTCTCAAAAAAAAAATCCGATAAGGTTTGGGTTCTGAGATTTTTAGAGGTTGCTCAGGAACCCTTTTTCGATACTTAAAACATTTGCCAATGAATTAAAATAAAAGATGAAAATATGAAAAAAATTATAAGATATCTATGTTGTACTGACATTAGTAGAATTAAAAAAACTCAAAACTGTTAGGTGCGAACTTGTCTCACAGGCCGGTCGGTCTATTAGCATGCTTATTGGCACTAAAGAAAAGACCGGCAGCGCTCGGGCACCTTTAAACGATCTCGGTCTTATAGACCGAGTTGGCGTGTGCGAACCGTTTTATCTCGGTCTATAGGACCGAGTTTTTATAGCTGGAACACTTCGTTCTCGGTCCTATAGACCGTGACGGCAGGGAACGTGTTAAAATAATTGCATGTATTTTATTCTATAAAATTATTGATATAACTGATAGAGTTATCTATTTTTATTTTTGGTTTACTTTTCGAATAACGTTACATTGTATTGTGCCTAATAGATGTCTATTGTATTCTATTCTTCTATAAATGCACTATACAGGGTGGCCAACTAAGAATGCGAGGTACTGTATCTGGGAAACTATCCATCGTGGAGACTGGCGGCAAAAAATGTAATTACTAAAACGGTCAAGAGAAAATCCTGGAAAATATGTTTAAGTTTCTAAAATGACCACTAGGGGGCGTAACTGCAATCTTGAATCTAAAAAAGTGATGTTTCTGTGAATTCCGCTATATTAACCTAATAAAAAAAATTTCACATATTTGAAGCTGAGCATAATGTAAAACTTTTTTGTTTAGTGCTTTTTGCTGTATCTCTAAAAATAAAGTGGTGGAGGGTATTCAAAGATTTTTTTAAATAACACCCTGTATCTGCGAAACGGCTAAGCCGATTTTAAGAAACTTGGGTTAGTTCAAACGAGCTATTCTTGGGCTGCAAATGTTCAAATACAAATGTATTAAAGCTTCGTTAGTTTCACATGTCGCCGCTAGAGGGTTATTTTCGACATTCCGACAGAAATAGTTAATTTTCTCAAAAAAATTAAATACATTGATATGATTTTTTTCCCATGAAAAAGTAGCCAAATAATGGCTAAACAAGCTCGGGAAAACCGCATCTCGATATCTAGGTCCTAACCCAAAATATAGGCAAAAAAATTTATTACTTACGAAAATCCCTCAATTTTTTTTTTTTTTTTTAATACATTTATCTCGAATTTTCTCTTTTATAAAAGTTGTGGCCCTGAAAAGGACCGATTTAAAAAAGGAAGGTTCTTAGTGTCCCTGCAAATGTTCGAAATGCTGACCATCACGCTCTATGCATTGCTGAAACCTCTCATGGGTAGACAAAACCGCAGTTTCAATTTCGGCTCTCGGTATGGTTCGTATTGCAGTACAAATCCGGTTTTTCAAATCTTCTTTGGTCGTCGGTTGAGTCTGGATGGAACATGATGTCCTTTAACCGCCCCCATAAATAAAAATCTAGACAAGTTAAGTCTGGTGATCGCGGACGCAATGGAAACAGATTTCCTCTTCCAATCCACCGCTGTTGAAATACTGCATCGATATGCTCTCGCACATTAATAGCAAAGTGTGCTGGGCAACCATCCAACTGCAAAAACAAGTTTTGCCTCGTTTCCAGAGGCACATTTTCCAACAACAACGGTAATTGATTGGCCAAAAATTCAAGAAAGACATTGCCATTTAGAGATTGCTCGAAAAAATATGGCCCAATAATTTTGCCTTCCAGTACGCCACACCACACATTTAAACTCCAACGTCCTTGGTGCTGAACTTCACGCATCCAATGCGGATTTTCTGCAGACCAATAGTGCATATTGTGCAGATTGACTCTCCCATCACTATTAAAAGTGGCTTCATCGGTCCAAAGAATTTGATATAAAAATTTCGCGTATCATACCTAACATCCAATGGCAATAATCCAACCTGCGATCAAAATCTTCCTCATGTAGAACTACATGATATGGATGCATTCTAAAAGTAATTGAAAAAAAAGTTTCAACAAATACCTATATTGTGATAGCCATTAGAACTTACCTATGTCCCTTCAAGATATTTTGAACCGTTGTTCGTGCTATGTTCAACTCAAGCGATATCGTTCTTGTGCTAACATGAGGATTTCCTTCAATATACCCCAGTACGTAGTTGATATTTTCTTGTATTCTTCCAATTTTTGCCGTTGAAACGCAGGCCGAAAGCTACCATTAGCTCGTAAGCTCGCCACTAGTCGGGGAAAAAATCTCACATCGCAAGGAAGTCGATTTGGATAACGGGCCGCGTAAACTCTTTTAGCTACTGCGGCATTTTGAAGACATTCAAAATAAACCGCAAGCATATCAACAGCTTCATCATTCGTGAAACGCATTTTGTAAACACAAAAATTGCTCAAAATAAACCGAAATTATTGACAACTATTGATAATTTGAGGAAGAATTATTTATATTTTTATTTTTGTTTTCTTTCCATAGCCTGCTTCTATTAATTGTCTACCCACGAGAGGCTTCAGCAATGCATAGAGCGTGATGGTCAGCATTTCGAGCATTTGCAGGGGCACTAAGAACCTTCCTTTTTTAAATCGGTCCTTTTCAGGGCCACAACTTTTATAAAAGAGAAAATTCGAGATAAATATAGTAAAAAAAAAATAAGGGATTTTCGTAAGTAATAATTTTTTTTGCCTATATTTTGGGTTAGGAACAAAATATCGAGATGCGGTTTTCGCGAGCTTGTTTAGCCATTATTTACCTACTTTTTCATGGGAAGAAAGTAATATCAATACATTTAATTTTTTTGAGAAAATTAACCATTTCTGTCGGAATATCGAAAATAGCCCTCTAGCGGCGACCTGTGAAACTAACGAAACTTTAAATATTACAACATTTGTAGCCCAAGAATAGCTCCTTTGAACTAACCCAAGTTTGTTTTAAAGATAGAGCAAAAAGCATTAACCAAAAAAGTTTTACATTATTCTCAACTTCAAATATGTGGATTTTTTTTATTAGGTTAATATAGCGGAATTCACAGAAACATCACTTTTTTAGATTCAAGATTGCAGTTACGCCCCCTAGTGATCATTTTAGAAACTTGAAAATATTTTCCGGGTTTTTCTCTTGACCGTTTTAGTAATTACATTTTTTGCCGCAAGTCTCTACGATGGATAGTTTCCCAGATACAGTACCTCGCATTCTTAGTTGACCACCCTGTACATGTGTGGCAAGGCAAGTGCAAGTGCTCTAGAAGGTGACTGAAAAGTAAATCCATAAATCGGAGAGAGATAGATCTTTCCAACCCGTGCATAGACTCCGCCTTTCCGGCGCCATAAATAATCCATCTGCAAATGAAAAGCGGCTCAACGCAAGCAACGCCCACCTCGCAGTCATCGGTTGGCCTTACCCTACTTAATTTTCCGCAACAATTTGTATCCGTTCCCATTCCATTCTTTAAAAGTATAGTGGCTTTAGTTTCACTGGCCAACTTGTCAAGCCCGGAGAAATTAATCTGCGTTTTTCTCTACCCCCTTACTAAGTAACTAGTCTACGAAAGCTACTAAATTCAAAGCATTTTTGGTTGATCAGCATCTATTATATATAATTATGATCTTCACGAATCGCCCTGGTATGAAATAGAAAATGTCAAAATTGGTCGGAAAACGTTGTAAACAAACTTTACAAGCTCGCAGAATATCGGGATAATCACGTTGCCGAGTACTGGATCTTATCGAGGTTTGCCAAATCCCACACATGCGGTAAATCTAACCATTTAAAAAGATAACTCTTGTTAAATCAACTAATGCCCCCCATAATTTCGAAAATCTCTATAATAAACAAGTGTGCATTTATATCGAATATCCATTTGCCCACTACTGCCTCTTAGTCCAATAAAAGCCAGGTTATATTTGCAAAAGCGTGCAATTAGTTACGCTCCCGTTTGTGGCGTCGCGTCGCATTTTTGGGCGACACCGGAACAGGTAACACACTAAACAATTATTGTCCTTATTTAGCTCTGAATAGATGCTGCCAGATAGTGATCAGTTCAGTTGTAAAGTTTATCTGGCCATTGAATTAATTCTGAAAAGTGTGCAGACGTTGCCGAACTTATAGGACACAGAACGCAGATTATATTGACATCATGGCCTCTTCTGTAGACGCAACACAATAATAGAGCTACTTTGTGGTAGCACCTATTATGTTCCCCAGTAAATCTACCTACTTCACATCCATTTGCCCTGGCCCCTTGGTCCATTAAAAGCAAGAATTTTATTTTATTTTATTTTATTTGAATAAGCGTGCAATTAGGTACACACCCATATTATTATTCATTTATTTCTATTCTATGCCTGCTTGTAGCGCCTCATTTATCGGAGGTAGCACACTAAGCAATTACTGCCCTTATTTAGCACCAGCATTCTCTTTACAATAATAAATGTTTTCCATTCAAGATAAAGTTATAAAATGGTGCTCCCTTAATACAATATTAAAACCAATAAATACATGAGTAATTATGAGAATAGCGGAATCGCTTTGACGTCAGTAAGATCAAAAACATGAACATTCAAGATTACAACTAATTACTAGCGCAAGTCGGCTCCCCGTAATAAAAATTCCGATATTGCGGAGTAACCACAAAAATATCTATAATCTCAATCCACAAATAATAATTAGTCATTTATTAAGCTTAAATAAATCACTGGAAAAATATTAATAATTAAGCGGAAAATTACAGCAGATTGTTGAAATTAAAGCAACAATGTTATCTGGAATAAGGAGTTTCAAAACAAAAATTATTAGGCAATTCATATTATGTAGTTTGCCATTATAGCATTCAAGAGGAGCCAGATGTTTAAAGCCGACATCAGGCCCTCCAAATAAGAATAAGTGAGCAGACAAAGTTCCAAATTTGCTTTTTTTTGTCTCCTTACTTATTAGTACAATAAACTCATTATTCATTTTTAAGAAACTTCGGCATTTTACGCTTTTCTTATCAACTCCATTAAATATACCTACGTTCAGTCTTTATTTTTAATATTTAAAAAAAAATGGTACTTTTTGATCATGCTGATGTTAATAATTAATATTTAAATGGTGTTAATGCAAGGAAAATACTCAAAAAAAAGTTCTCCCGAAATAGTGAATGTGCAACGAAATGTAAAGCAGGCCGTAAATAAAAGTACCCAACACTCATTAGGTGTCCGTTACTAAATTAAATAAAGAAACGGTTATCTTAATCACTGAATAATATTTTTATTTACATTACTCAATGATAACGTATAAATGAATCAATATCCGACCGTGTGTGTCACCCGTGTCGCCTACATTTTTTTTATTCCGCTTGATTCATAGAACTTTATCGGAAGTATTTTCGTCCTGACGCGAGACACTGGAACAGAACTGTGAAAAAGTGGTTGAAAAGACAATTTTTAGCATTACGTTGATAAAAATTTTCGGGAATCAATTTGGGGCTTTTGCTTCCTAGGGATTGAAAGTGTACTTTCATTTCCTAGAAAGTAAAATATTTATTTTAAACCCTGATGTACTAAGAAAACATTGAAGTTCGCATCTTGCATTAAAGGAATTTTGGGTAAAATATTGCATATTACTAAAATATCCGTGCTTAAACCACGTATACAGAAAATTAATAGATTTTATTGAAATAATTGATAGCATAGGTAGCAAATTATGGCAAAATTAAATAAATTGAAAAATTCTATTTGGATTATGTTTATATATAGTTAACTATGACTATACAAAGCTTCAATACTATTACTCAGGAAATATTTAAGGAAAAATATACTTTACTAATATAATATTAAAACTATGAGACGTAAGTGTCATTTTACTCCATTAACAAAAAGTAGCCCTCGTTTGTCTGAGGCCGCAAACTTTTCGCTTGGGATTAAAAGACACACTTTAGTCCTTTGGTATATAATATTAATAATAATATTAATAATAATAATAATAATAATATTAATAATAATAATAATAATAATAATAATAATAATAATAATAATAATGATAATAATAAACCAATAAAGAGGTATATTTCAAGGAGATGCCCTCAGCCCGCTATGGTTCTATATTGCGATGAACCCTCATCCCACCAGCTGAATTCTACTTCCTATGGATACAATATCAAAAACAACAACAGGGCAGGAGAGGAAGTCAATTATTTGCTCTATATAGACGACCTAAAAGTTATGGGAGCTACCAAAAATCAGCTAGAGCGAATGTTGAAGATTGTAGAACAATTGTCCATGGATATTGGAATGCGGTTTGGATTGGAAAAGTGCCGTACAGTGAACATTGTACGAGGTAAAGTAGGTCCAGGTCATTTTGAACTTAGGGACGACCAGAACATCGAGGCATTGAAGGGAGATGAGTTTTACAAGTGCCTCGGAATGCGCATATCACATGGCGCAATGAAGGCTAGATTAACAAAATAATTTACTAGAAGGATAAAACGTTTGGCAAAAACTCAACTAAACAGAAAAAATCTCTGCAAGTTCTTGGATACTCGTTTGGATTGGTAGCATGGACCGGAACTGACACTGAAAATCTCCAGCAGAAAACAAGAACCTTACTTACAAGAGCACACAAACACCATACGAGGAGCGCAGTGGAGCAAACAACCTTGCCAAGACATCTAGGTGGAAGAGGTCTAGCCGATGTACGTAAACAATTGGATCGGCAAATAAATAATTTACGCAATTATTTTCACAGGACAGCGAATTCCTCAGAAGTTCATAAGGCAGCTTGTAATGCAAATGATTCTACACCATTGGTTTTAAAAGAACACCAGGTTCAAGACCGCCATCATACCGACCTTGAGAAAATACGAGTGTGAAAGAAATAGCCCTTACATGGGAGACATGCGAATGAGGCTACCCAGGATCACGTCGACAATACAGCGAAACTATCTCAAAAAAAATAAGAAGGTAAATAAGTAAGTGAAAAAAAAAGGAGAACAATGAAAAACTTTTGTCAAAAATTGAGAGAATACGTAAATAAAACGAAGCTTACCGGAATGAACATTTATGGTGAGCTTTAAGTTGCATTTTAAACGTCTCAGCGACCGAGTAGTTTTTATAGTGGGAGAGAAACAAAATACATTATAGCTATATTATATTATAGCTAAATGGACGCTGAAACAGAGCTGTCCTGTACCTCGGAGGTGAAAAAAGATCATTATGACGCGTAACACTATCATGGATAACAGAACACTTAACGAGTTTCTCAAAAAAAAAATATAAGGTTGCTCACTCTATAAACTAAGATATACAAATATATGTGAAATATTTGATTCATCTTCAGCCAACCAGAATTAAGGTAAGATTGCGTACTGTGATCAAACTTCCTCAGCCATAGTAGAACCTCAAACAACCATTCTAAAGCCTCTGAAGACCCTCCCTATCCTCACATATAAGTGCCGGCCAGAAGGCTACCTCACAGTACGACAGTTACAACAAAATATTCGAGTCAGACGATCTCAGTTTCACTTGAGATGAAAGAAAATCTTTAGATAAGCAAAGGGTCCTTAATTTAGCATAGCTTTTTTTAAGTAAGTAGGAAACATGTGATTTGAACCTTAATTTAGAATCAAAAGATATCCCAAGGTTTTTGCAAGGTTCAGTGGTAGATACTTCGACATTGTTGATATTAATATTAAAATTCCCCACAAGTACATCCCTGTCCTTACTTAGTAACAGTAGCTCGGTTTTAGATTGATTCAGCACAAGGCCTTACGGTATCAAGATCATGATTGATATACGTTTCAGCCGTCGTGACATCTTCAGCATTACAACTGTAATATAAGTGAAAATCGTCAGCGTACTGGTGCGAGTGCAGGCGATTCAAATGACTTCCGAAATCCGAGGCATGCAGTGAAAAAAACAGGGAACCCCCAATAATTCAACGCGAAACGCCACGATTTAAATCAAACGAGTCAGAAAAGGTATCGTCCACTATCACTCTTTGCTGCCACTCTCGAAGATAATTGTTAAGAAAATCGACAGCGGTAGCAGTCAATCCAAAATATTGTAATTTGGTACAAAAAATATTGTGATTCAGAGTATCAAAAGCCTTACTATAGTCAAGGAGGAGCAGCCAAGTTTACTTGTCATCTTCAGTGGTACGAAATATGTCATTAGTGACCTTCAGAAGGGTGGTAGTGGTGCTATGCTGCGCCCGAAAGCAGACTGTGTTAAAGGAATAATTTTACAGTGTAAAGAGTAACTATTTAATTGTTCAGATATTATTTCTTCTAGAATTTTATAGAGGACTGGTAGTAAACTAATTAGTTTTGCTTTTCTCAGTTTTTACATGCGACGAAATTACATTGAAAGCTGGAAAAAAACACATTAATTTAAGATGCGCGCATGATATTGTTATACTGACCAAAGAAAAACCGAACTGACCCACTGTTTGAAACTAAACCAGAACGATATAAAATGGACAAATAATAGAAGGAGCAATAGAAGAAACTGTAAGAGCAATGGGACAAATATTATGGTTGAAGACGGAATGGACAAACTAAAAAACCTTTCCATCATAAAATTTTCCCTAAGTAAGCCGACAAAAATCTCAATCAACGCATATGGTTTTGAGACGTGGATTTCAGATTGGAAAATTATAAACGAACTGCAGAAATAATGTGGATGTGAGATCAAACCAAAGTAGATGGTTTCAAATTAACTCAATTAATCTCAATTTGCACAATTTGATTTGGTCCTGAACATGCTCAGTACTTATTATGTATGTATATGCCACAGGCCACGAAAGGCCCATAATATACCCGTGAGGGTACCGTGACCAGGTATATGGCTTAAACCGTCAACGTTGTCCAAGCATCGAAACATGCACACTTGGTGCATTTCATGACACTTTTAGACATAATTGTCATCTTGTCAAAGTCAGTTCAAAGCCTGACAATCTGCAAGAGCTTTTTACTGTTTTATTGTATTTGCTAACCATTTTCATTTTTAGTTTTTTGCTTTTCTTGAAAACTATATCCGACTAGATATCGAATCGAAGGTACACATTTCATTAGGGTCACTAAACATGCACTTGTGCAGTTTACATCCTTGAGCCTGGGCCGAAGTGGCTCTATAACAATTCAAACCAAATTTAATCATTTGTGGAGCCAAAGGCAATCAATTCCAGGGTAAGAATGTAGTAGTACTTCCCGACTGTTATTATAAAACTACAATAACTACTACTTTTGGCTCTCCGGCCGGTAATCGACCTCGGGTATCCCCGTGACACATATTATGTTCACTTGCTTGATGTCCCCATTTTTGCCGAGCTTTTTGGGCATTGGGATAAAATGTAGCCTGAATTACCACAGGTAAAACAGCTAACACGTTTCGGCTCCTGTTCATGTCTACCCGATGAGGTTCTTATTAGGGATCGGGATGGTCTGCCGAAGTGATTTGCGCGGTGTCCGCAATGCTATGTCCGCATTTGTCGCACTTTCTAGGCAAATATGGCGCTCTCTCATTTTCGGGGGACGATAATAAGGCATGATGCTTCAGTCCAGTATGATGACCAAAGGGAAATAGCGCTGGCGGTTTACCAAGTTTGCCTTATAGCATGATACAGATACTCTTAGCGTCACAGGGACTATCAAGTTGACATATTCGTTTAACCATTATTCCATTGCCGGTTAAACCAAAGTAAAAAGGGTCCATTACCGCAAATTATTCATCACTTTCTCTATTTTTCAAAAGATTTAGGATGGTTCCCATTGAATGAAGCATTTCGCCAATTAGTGGTGTGCCTTTCGATACTTCGTCTTTCCCATTTACTGCATCCGCGAATAATTCAATGGGGTCAAAAGGCTTAGCGAAAACAATCAAAAGCTCTGCTTTTAGTGTCGCCCAATCCTTTTCGGCGGGTCTAGCAGCAATTACCCAATTCGCTGCTTCACATCTCACAGCTTGTGATAAGGTCATAATCGAAATATAGCCATACTGAGGAGCAGTTATACGGCGAAATGCGTCTATAGATGGGTCGACGGGTGAAAAAAGAACGGAAGGTACAGAAGGTACAATCTTTCTGATGCATTTTGTCTAGGTTCACCTGACATACAGAGGTCAAGTAGTAGCCAATAATTACTATAGTATAGTATCTAGTACTGTATATATCCGACAAACTTAGCAGGTTACAGATAGATGGCGCCGGCTACAACACACTACTGGTTTGAATTTTACATTTCCTATCGAACTGGTAGTGCTCGGCAACGGCGATTGGTTCGAAGTTTGTAATAGTAATTATGGTTCTTTTAACTGTTGGATTTTTTAAAATATTCTTCGGCATTTGGAATAACACTCACATCTTTGACTGTCTGAATGTTCTACATGTAGATTGGATCCCACTTCTGATGTCAAAGACATAGAGACGTCTTCAGGATTAACCTGCTCGGACATGGTAAAAGAATGTCAATGATGGTTTAACTAGCCACTAAATTTTAATTAATTGTCAAAACACACGTTAGCCGGTTGTAATTGTATATCGGTTTCTAGCAAAAGAAAGTACAATTTTTGGTGAAAATCACCTCTCAAAACTACACTTTTGGAAAAAATGAATTCGAACGAAATAAAGACCTATTCGCAACCTTAGTGCGTAATGTATCTTATTATTAAGATTATGGATTGATCTGAATGTAAGAATACCGTGGGCAAAGATTTAGTTCGATCTAGCAATGGCATTTGATCGTGTAGCTTCTTATGTTCTCCTTCTAACTAAACTCCAAAGGGTATACAAGGGTCATACAAGCAATTTTGAGCTTATCAACTCATACTGAGTAACCAACGAAAAAACCACAAGAATCGTTCCTTGGGCACATGCTGGTCTTGATTAAATTTAATAATCTTAGTGTAGGTTCAGTGATTTTAGGATTTTAGGGAGGATGAAGGTAGAGGATTTGAGATCGAAGCTTTAGAGTGGTTTAGTAAAATATGGTTATGTCTAAATAGAAATAAAGCATAGGTAAATCTCATTTCAAATAGAGAGGTGTTAACTCTCTTGGTTTGGGTTTTAGGTCCAATTTTGAACATGCCAATAGGCAGTCAAAAATATTTTCGCTCTCCGCCCATTCCTTGTTTATTTGACCTAATGTTCCTAAAAGAAATCCAAAACTGCCACCGCTCCAAAATTGCATCATATTTACATACTCTAAAACAGGCCTCTGTATATTAAAAACTTTACGCATAAAGAAAAGAAGACGTAAGAAAACATAAGAATGGTCTTTTGATTTATCTAAATCAATTCATAATTCTGGAAATTTATCATATTAAAATTTGGGTGCCCCATATATGTTGACCTGTTTATCAAGACTACTTGTTCTCTTAATAACCAGGACAGTTAGGATTCTATTAAGAAATTCCTCATGTACACATCCAAACCATATGTCAACTAATTCCTGAATTTTTCTGATTATATTATTCATCAGCACAAGGACAAGAAGTCTGGCCATCCTCTAGATCTTAATATTTCTTATGTGTCAGGCCAATTTCATATACTCGGCAGTGCCTAACCTTTATTTGGAGGCAATCAAAATTGACAATGTGATATTGATTTACGTACATAATAAAATTTTCAGCAATTTCTATGACTAAATGAATATGAAAGCCATGAGGTTTGCTATTGTTCTGCCCCACTGTGAACTGATATATGGCGCCCAAAATTCCCGAGTTATCACACTTTTTGGCTTTGAAGTTTTCGCATCTGCCGTTAGTCTACATTAAAAGTTTTTTCCACTTTATCACGTTTATTCCGTCAAGTTATTTTTAATCTGGACTTAGAGGATATTAATAGGCGGATTATATATTTATATAAATATAAATATGAGAGACAGCAAAAAATACGTGGTTGCCTTGGTTATTCTCATACTCGAATTTTTCAACTGCTGGAAATGTCCCAGAAAAATAGAGTATTATAGAATCCTTGATTATGCTTTTATGCTTTCCTTAACATCAGCCTATCCAGACAAAATAGATAAATGACAGCATAAAATCATAAAAACTGCCACTTCCAAAGCTTTTATGAAAAATCAAGCTCGGCAGCTTGACGAGTCACAAAAATAGAGAAGTAGAAAAACAAAAATGCTATTCGTGAACAAGATGCAACAAAATATTTTGAGAAGGACAAGAAAATATTAACTGAAGCATATTGTATGAAGAAACTGTTGAAATATTAACGAAAATTAATTCCAAATCTTCTTAGTTTTAGGTCATCGCCTTCTCAGTATGTTTATATGTTTATATTAAATCACGATGGCACTTCATGATGGGCTTATGAATATAAGTGCTGTATTTTGAGAGCAGTTAGTAAGTTAGTCGCATTAGTCGCATTGAAACCTTCTGCGTGCATTTTAGTAAAAGTAATTAAAACAGTTTTCTTGCAAGCCAATTCCATTGTGTTTTATTTCACCCATAATCCGACAGGTTATGGGCCCAGGCATTGCATTGGCTTAAAATTCGCGAGTGAATTAATAAAAGACTTGGGTAAATAGTGAAAAACATTTATAAGTGACTTTGTGAAAAATTTGGATAATGGAGTATAAAAGTACAAGAAGAAACATTAAACCGTTTGATGGTGATAAGTACGGTGTGTGGAAGTTTCGAGTTAGAGCGCTTTTATCTGAACTTGACGCGATAAAAGTGATAAACATTGAAAGACCGAATTCGGTAACCGAGGAGTGGCTCAAACTAGAGCGTCTCGCGAAAAGTGTTTTAGTGGAGTACCTGTTAGACTCATTTCTTGGTTTTGCCAAAGAAGACAGTACTGCCAAAGAAATTTTACAGAGTTTGGGTAAAATATATGAACGAAAAAGTATAGCGTCTCAGTTGGCATTGCGAAAAAGACTATTAAGTTTAAAACTACAAGGTGATACTTCGCTGATGCAACATTTTACAGTGTTTGATGATTTGGTTGCCGAACTATTAGTAACTGGAGCTAAACTGGAGGAAGCTGATAAAGTGTCACACCTACTATTGACACTTCCAAACTCCTATGATGGCGTAATAACTGCCATTGAAACCTTATCTGAGGAAAATTTGAGTTTAGCTTTCGTCAAAATACGATTACTCGATCACGAGGTAAAATTGACGAATGAAAGCAGAGATACAAGCACCAAAGCTCTTGTGACTGAAAGGAAATTTTCTGCATTCGAAGAGAATTATCGTCCGAACTTATCGCACATTCCAAGACGGCAAAATAAGTTGCAGAAGATGCCCCAAAATAATCGACATAAAATAGCAAAAAAAAAAACAACCAATGCCAAATGTCATCATTGTGGCAGGCCTGGCCATTTTAAAAGGGATTGTTTCTTTCATAAGAAAGCACTAGACTACAAACAGTCCCAAAGACAAAGGACTGTGCAAACTGTGCAGCTAAAACCGAATGACAACCAAGGTTTTGCATTTATGCTAGGAAATCAACAGTTCACCGAGCACACTGAAAATAAAATAACGTTCATTTTGGATTCTGGTGCATCTGATCACATTATTAATCGAGCGGATTTAAGTGCTTATTTTTCAACTCTATCGACACCAATCAAAATATCAGTGGCGAAAAATGGACAATTCATAACAGCAACAAAAAAAAGGATATCATTGGAAGTTTTCAGTACCCTGGGAATCCATGGAATCCTGGAAGATGTCCTGTACTGCCCAGATGTCCCCTATAATTTGCTATCAGTGGCAAAAATGCAAAATGCTGGCATGACGATTACTTTTAACAAAAAGGGCGTGGAAATATATAATGGCGGTAAGATGGTAATGCAGAGTAAGTCATCAAACAGTTTGATTTGTGTAGAATTTACTTTAAATATTGAATTAGTAAACAATATTGCACATACATTTAGTTCAGTAAAAATAAATTATGAAATTTAGCATCAAAGGCTAGGGCACATAAGTAAGAATAAATTTATAGATTTAAAAAATAAAGGAATGATTAAAGATAGTACTTTAATAAATCATATTACACCTACTGATGATTTATGTGAGGCTTGTATTAGTGGTAAACAAACGCGGTTACCCTTTAATAAGCATAAAGACAAAAATTATGTAAAAAGGCCGCTTTTTATAGTACATTCTGATGTTTGTGGTCCGATAACTCCATCAACAGTAAATGACAGAAACTATTTTGCTTTATTTGTCGATCTATTTACACACTATTGTGTAACTTACCTTGTTAAAAATAAATCAGATACATTCTCTGTTTTTAAGGATTATGTTGCAAAAAGTGAGGCTCATTTTAATTTAAAAATTGTTCATTTGTATTGTGATAATGGTGGAGAATATTTATCTTTCGAAATGAAAAATTATTGTATGGAAAAGGGCACTAGTTATCACTTAACTGTTCCACGAACCCCACAGTTAAATGGTGTGTCAGAGCGAATGGTTAGAACTCTAACTGAAAAAGCTCGTACAATGGTAAATGATGCAAAATTAGAGAACGTTTGGTGGGGGGAAGCAGTTTTAACTGCTACCTATTTAATAAATATTACACCAACCAGAGCTCTGAAACAAAATAAAACACCATATGAAATGTGGCATAATAAAAAGCCACAAATAAAGTATCTTAAAGTTTTTGGTTCGACTGTTTATGTGCATAAAAAAACTAGTAAAACAAAATTTGATGAAAAGTCATGGAAAGGCATAATGGTAGGATATGAATCAAATGGGTATAAAGTGTGGGTGGTGGAAACAGAGAGGTTTGTCATAGTAAGAGATGTAATTGTAGATGAGACAAATTATATTAAGTCAAGGTCTGTGTCTGAGGCGGAAGGGGTTAGTTCTGAAAAACCTCAAATGAAAACTATTAGTATAGATACGTCAAGACCAGGGATAGAGTCTCATGTATTATCTGACAGTGAAAAACTAGATGACGTTAAATCTGGAGCTGTGAAATCAGATATGGTTAAGCGTGGAGCCCAAACTGATGTTTCCGACGTCATGTCAAAATCAGTAGTACCAATAAACGCAAATAAATCACAAACAGATGAATGTCCTACAACCTCACAGCATCGAAAAAGTGAAAGAATTAAAATTTTACCCCCTGTATCATACAATGAGGAGGAAATACCTGATTATCTTTTATGTGCTCAATCTGTAATATGTAGTTTACCCGGTTCTTTTCATGAAATTAAAAATAGAAATGATAGGTTAGAGTGGGAGCGAGCCATTAATGAGGAAATTAATTCTCTTTTAATTAATAAGACCTGGACTTTAGTTAAAAGACCTAAAAATAAAAATATAGTTAATTGTAAATGGGTTTTTGCTTTTAAAAATGATGAGCATGGAAATCCTATAAAATATAAAGCTCGTCTTGTTGCCAAAGGCTTTAGTCAAAAATATCCTATTGACTATAATGAAACTTTTGCACCAGTCGCTAGGATTTCAAGTTTTCTATTTATAAAAGCTTTTGCCAATCAAAATCGTTTGTTAATACATCACATGGATGTTAAGACAGCTTTCTTAAATGGTAAATTAAAGGAGGATATTTATATGGAGGTTCCGGAGGGAATCAAGCATGAAAGCAATCAAGTCTGTAAATTAAATAAAGCTTTGTATGGGCTTAAACAGGCAGCTAGATGTTGGTTTGAGGAGTTTGAAAAGGCACTAACTGAAAAAGGCTTTAAAAATTCTCCTGTAGATAGATGTATTTATATTTTGGACAGGGGGACATATTAAAAAATATTTATGTAGTTTTATATGTTGACTAGTTTTAAGAACTATGTAATGACCAAGTTTTCAATGGTAGACTTAAAGGAAATTAAGTTATTTCTGGGGATTAAAATTACTCGTGAAAGTAATAAAATTTGCTTAGATCAAAGTGCCTATGTAAAAACAATTTTAAATAAATTTAACATGTATGATTCTAAGCCTGTCAATACTTCACTTGAGAGTAATTTAAATTTTAAAGCGTTAGATTCTGAAGGAACATGTAGTGCTCCTTGCCGAAACGCTATCGGGTGTCTCATGTATTTGATGGTATGTATTAGACCCGACTTAAGTGTAGTAGTAAACCTTTTAAGTAGATTTATGAATAAAAATAATGATGAACTTTGGAAATGTATTAAGAGAGTTTTAAGATATCTTAAGGGTTCCATAAATATTAAAATTAAACTATATTCAAGGAGACAATAAAGAATTTCTTGTTGGTTTTGTTGATTCTGACTGGGGTGGCAATGATGGTACTGACAGAAAAAGTACAACAGGCTATTTATTTAAATTGTATGAAAATTGTACTATTTGTTGGAACACAAAGAGGCAAAATTTAGTTGCTGTTTCTTCAACAGAAGCTGAATATATGGCTTTATATGAAGCAGTTAAAGAGGCTATATGGTTAAAGTCATTAGCAACTAGTATTAATATTAATATTCTTAAACCTATATTGGTTTTGTATGAAGATAACAATGGTTGTATTAGTATTACTAAAAATCCAACGTGTCATAAAAGGTCTAAACATATAGATATTAAATACCACTTTTCTAGAGAACAAGTCGAGAGAAAGGTAATTTAGATAGTTTATATTTCCACAGGTAATCAACTGGCTGATATGTTGACAAAGCCGTTGCCATCTCCGAAAGTTCTAGAGTTTAGAGTTAAATTAGGTTTAGAGTAAGTTTTTTTGGTCTGATTAGGTTTTCCTGGGTTTCCCTAATCCGAGCAACAAATATTGGACCAAATTGTTATAGTTTCCCAGGTTGCACAAGGAAGGTATTAGTTTTAGTTTTTTTGTTGTTAAAGATTTTTGGTGTTAAGTTTAATACTAATTTTTGAGGGGGCGTGTTGGAATATTAACAAAAATTAATTCCAAATCTTCTTAGTTTTAGGTCATCGCCTTCTCAGTATGTTTCTATGTTTATATTAAATCACGATAGCACTTCATGATGGGCTTATGAATATAAGTGCTGTCTAAACGTTAATGGCCCTGTGCCCCTGTGTGATCTGAATGTTTTCTTTAAGGCATCTTTTAAGATATAATTTTGAGAGCAGTTAGTAAGTTAGTCGCATTAGTCGCATTGAAACCTTCTGCGTGCATTTTAGTAAAACTAATTAAAACAGTTTTCTTGCAAGCCAATTCCATTGTGTTTTATTTCACCCATAATTCGACAGAAACAAATTAAAGCTGGATAAAAGAAGCATAAAAGCACATCTCAAGGAGCAAAGGAACTCTATGCATAAATTGAGACAGATGATGATCTGTTTAAATATGTAGCGAAAAACAGATTGCTCATCGATAGTTAGGGTAGATATCTCAATTTAAATAAAGATGAAAGTCTGTTGGTAATATTTTGTAGAGGAAAAAATGGCAATGAAACCCTCAGTTCCCCTTAAAACGAATTAGAAACGGCGTTTATTACCAACAACCTAGGGTGTGCCATTACGCTAAAGAGAAATATCGTTCAGTGGCGTTCCTGAAGACCTAGCCACCAAGCCAGAATTTAAATTTCTATTAAAATATTTAAATCTTAGTACTCCTTAAAAAATAAATATTTCCTACTTGAATAGAAAGTTAAAGTCTGCTTTGATGACGGCTGCTTCAGATCCCTGAGCTAGAGATAAAGATGTAGAAATTTTGTCCAGCCATATACTATTAAGAGCATTTATGGCGAGTTCTGCGGGCACGCCACTATTTGGGTTGTTTCCCCAAGGGACTCACCACCACCGTAGAGCTTGACCTTTTATAAAACAATTATAATTTGAATACGAATTCAAGCTTCTTTAATTATGTTGCCTATTTTAATAGGAAGATGAATTCTGCGGTCGTGGCCAGTCTTTCAGACACGCCACTGTCCTGAACAGAAATATGCAAAAATGCTCAGTGGCGTACCGAAACGGCTCGCCACCAACATAGATTCTAACCTTCTATTAAACTTTTGTAATTTTAAAACGAATTCAAGCATACAGGGCGTTCCTAATTGTCGCCACAATATTGGTGAAGGTAATGGTGCTACAAGCGATTTTAGAAGGAAAGTTCATATGTGCAATATCTCTTAAGTGGCTTAAAATGTATTAGTTAGGAGATATTTAAATTTTGAAGTGATAATGTCTTTAATTTGAGACTCGATGACACGGATGAAATAGAACAAAACAAGATATAATTTTTTATTTTATTTGTATACACTCATGGGAAGATCATATTAACGTAAATTAAACCAAACCTCCTATGGTGTTGCAATAATACGCAAAGTGCATAAATGTATAAAATAATAATAATAGTAACTTTAACAATAAAAATAAGAAAGACAGTGAAATAAAAACAGTGAAAGGAACTGAAAGGTAAGGAAGACACAAACATGATACATACAAATGAGCAAGAGCAACCACGCTTCACACAAAAATAAATCGCCCTCATCACGAGCAATGTAACAAGATTACGTGGAGCAACATCATCAAATAAAGATCTCAAACAACAAACCATAAAACATACATAAAAATGCTAATAAACACGATGAGCAATTATTGCAATAACACCGGAAAACATTTATAGACTAATACATGCGGCACCTTCAGCAGTATTAACATACACCTAACAAACAGAAAATATTAGAACACAAAACCAAAAGTTGGAAATAGAAAGAGAAAATAGATACACAAAACTTTAACAACGAAACATAAATATTTAGGATTTCAATAAAACATATAAATAGGCCATACAATAATAAAAAAATAACTAAAGCATATTAGAACCTGCTAACTCTAGTCCTCAACAAAAAATTAAATTCCATACACCTAATCAAAGCCGTTAATATGTTTGCCATCCCGCCCTCATTGATTTCTTGGAGTTATAAAATGGATAACAACAGACCTAGAAACTATACCTTTTCTCACGTCAATTATTGACGATAGATAGAAAGCTACCGCCAAACTCATTCAAAAGGGACTCACAATAGATAGGATAGTGGTGGTGGGTGGTGGTCATGAGTTTTAGGACACACCGATCATTGGTGCCCCCATACAGGAGCGGAGGGTAATTTTATTGCCTAGTGTGTGATATGCAGGGAGGAAGGAATGTATGTTTAGTTGTAGATAGGACATTCGGTGAATATATATGTTTAAATGTAAATGGGAAGGTTGTATCTATCGCATAATGGTTGGGGAGTGACTGGATGGTAAGTATCCATGTGTGAGCCGGGTGTGGCCGATGCAGGGGCGGGTCATGACCACATGTTCTCTCCTGGATAAATGCAAGGGGAGGAATAGCAAAAGAAGTCAGATTTGAAGTCGGGTAGTGTGTTTTCGGTTTTAGTTGGTGTCATTCTAGCTTAGCAGAGTTTGGTATGGTACTTTTCACTTATAGACGTAACTCAGTGAGGCTGAGACACAGGTTTACGTCCAAGCTTATATTTCTATAGTTCCGAGCGATGTTCATTGCCAACAATGCCTACGTGACCGTGGGTCCAAAAAATGACCACCCCATATATTATTTTTAATGTTGCAGGTATAATAGTAATAAAAGGATGGGAAAGAGAAAAGAAGTTAAGTGCTCTAATAAAGAGACTTAGTTGTAATGATCCATTGATTTTTTTCCAGTCCACTTGCAAAGGCGTTACCTATAATACCCTAATGGGCACTGTATGTAGGAAACAGCGAGGAGGAATGATACCGATGGACTCTTTTTTTAAAGATGTTTAAACTGTAGCCAACAGGGAACAATTCGGTTGGTAAGGAGTTCAAGATGCTCGTCACACGCCAGGTTCTGGGTGTGCTCTGTTGAAGAGCTTATGGATGAGAGCTTCTAGCTCGTCGTGTGAAACTAACAAAGCTGGCACTGGAGGGAATCAGAGTTGTCAGTTCGGTCGAACACCTTCCGTGATAATATCGGTAAAAAAAGGAGAGATCACCTACCATCCGCCTATGTTCCAAGGTGTGAAGGGAACGAGTCAGTGTTTCATCGTTAATAAGTCTAACAGCTCGGTTCTGGATGAAATCTAAGAGCGCTAGAGTATGTTTGGGAGCAGAACTCCAAATGTGAGAGCAATACTCCAGAGTAGGTCTGATTTGCACTTTATATAGTGTAAGCAGCTGAAATATTTTTTGGCACGGAAAAGTACACCCAGTTTTTGAGAGGCACACTTAGCAAGACCTCGGACATTCTCATCCCATGAAAAGTTAGTGCTTGCGGTTATTCCAAGAAGCGAAAGATTGGACGATGGAGAAAGGATTTAACCCTCCATGATGATGTCAAGGTAGTTTCCCTTAGATTTTCTCCGGGAGAACACAGCAGTCTGTCTCTTTTTGGCATTGCAGGTTACAAGATTGTTGGATCCCCATTCAAGAATTGTGTTTAAGGCTCGATTGATTGAGTCAGCCTGTTGTCTTCTTTGTTGTCCCAGAGTGGCCGATGATAATGGTTTGGTTTGTGTCAGAAGAAAAGGATGATACAAGACTGCTATCATCTGCATAGCTGTAAATTGGGGTTTCAGTAAGCTTTAGTAGGTCATTTATTTGCAGCAGGAACAAAGTTAGAGACAAAACCGAACCTTGCAGAACACCAGCATTGATGGCAAGTGCCTCGGACGAGACACCATCGATAGTGACCTGAATACTCCTTTTGTCCAAAAAACTAGACAATAGTGTATGTAGAGTCGGTGGAAAGCCATAAGCTGAGAGTTTATCCATTGGTGGTTAAATTGGAAAGACTGCTCGAATTCTTCCATATAGAAAGCTACCCCATCGGAGTGAGGAGATATCGATCCGTTGGTGTAAATACATAGGTGATCCGGGTGTTTGGTGTGGACGATATTATGGAATTGATTTTGGATTAGATTGGGTGGGGAATCTCTGTTTATGGATGTTAGGTCAAGACCGATTTGGATAAGGGGAATCTTCCAAAGGGGAAATAGATAATAATTCGTCTTGGAGATTGGCGGGTATCAAATGGAGAGTCAGTTAGTTATTTCCTCGTAACGATAGTTAGCTCCAGAGGAGTAGCGAGAGCCAATAGTTAGAAAAGAAGGAGAAATGTGACTCCTAGACCGTCACGCACTCCATGCAAACTAGATAGAAATCGTCAGAAAATGCTTCGGTAACAAACATACTTTCTTGCACAGAGCAGTCAAACAAACAGACAAAGCATGCACATCGCTGAATCTCTTTCAATCTGAACCACAATTACAACAGTTGCCAAGGTATAAAGAACAATGATCACGGAAGACATTACATGGAAAACACCCGTATCTTATAAACAACAAGACACATACAAGTGGCTACAGAAGGACACTTCAGGAACTACACTGTAAAAAAGACTGTGATTTTACGATCTGGTCAGTTCTTCAAATGGATGTCATGTCCATCTCACGAAATGGATAATTATACGTAATGGATACGACATAGTTTTCCATCCAACCATTGCTGGTTGAACTAATGGTATTTCTAATCAAAAAATCTCCAGCTGACGATGGCACACTGAATACTTTATGCTAAACATACTTATTGGTAGACAAAATGTGATACGTATATCTTAATAAAAAAATCCACGTGCGAACCGATCGATGTATGACATAAGCCCGCAGAATAATGAACCCATCCGAGATGCAAGATCGGACAAATTTCGTACCTAATTGTGATCGACGGGGCTAACAGTTTTTTGACTCATTCAGGTGGTTCAGTTTCGGGTTCGCGCAGCGGTGTCTTTCACTCTCAAATCGCGTCATCGCTCTTTTTAGAGATCAGGAAACAGCTCATGGGCGTAACAATTTGGTAGGTAAATAATTTAAGATGTTCCTTAATAATAGCGAATATTGAATTTGATGACGAATTTTATAACCAAATACGATAAATGCTGATGAGGGCTTTGTCAAGTGTATCCACATTATACTTAAGACCACAGGACAGAAATGGAACTCCAGCATGGCGAGATTAATATTAAGATACTAGATAGTATTTAAAAAAAAAGTTTCTTGGGAGCGCCGGACATCGATCCGGATACTTCCCGGATGCCTCTCGCATGCTATTATAGAGACTGACAAAATGTAAAGGGTTATCCAAATATACCTATTTTCAGTGTCAAAACTGGAAATAGCGAAAAGTTTAAATTCAACTAGGTCACTCTGTATATTAGGCATCATTATTTGTAAAGTGGGCTCTTGTACGGCTTTCAGCATAGATTCGTGCCAAGTGATCAGCTTTTCTGTAAAAAAAACATTTTTTTCAAAGTGTGTCATTTTGTTTTTATTTTTGGGACTTTTAGAACTTTTAGGTACTTTTTTAATGCTTATAGTGTTTAATTTCACCATCGATTGTCAGGGATGTTAATTAACTCTTTCTAACCCATCCTCCTTTGCCCGCTCCCTCTCTTGTCATTGCTTATCTAGCTGCTTCGTCTACAGCAAAGTATGGAGATGGATGCTGGCGTTGTACTTTGTTGAGAGCTGATTTTATGCTCTGCTTTTCCGTTTTCTTGAACCAGACAATTGACCCGTAAAGTAGGATGGGTCTTATCATTGCGTACATCCATCCCAGGTTTTCTGGTCTACATTCCGAGATTCTTCCTGCAAGGCTTCGGCACAACATGAGGGCCCTCGAACCGATACTTACAACTCCTTCAATGTGTTTACTCCATTTGAGTTTGCAGTCCAGCGTAATGCCTAGATATCTGACTTCCTATGCCGGTGTAGTATTGGTTCCGTGTATTCGAATAACTTTCAATCTAGGGCGTTCTCTCTTCCTAGAAAAGGGTACTATGGTTGTTTTCGATGGGTTTAATATGAGCAACACTATTTGGCACCATTCTTCCATTACTCTGAGTCTAGCTTGAATAAATTCACATAGTGTACCCTCAAACTTTCCTCTTGCTGTGATGACAATATCATCGGCGTACCCAGCGCAATGTAAGTCGAGGTCTATCAGTATTTCCAGTAGTTCATCCACCACTAGTGGTGAGCATACTCCGCCCTGTGGCGTATCTCGAGAGGTGCTCACTTCAATAGTCTGATTGCCTACTGAAGTTCCTGCTGTCCTAGTGGCAAGCATCTTACACGTCCATCGAGATATTATGTCGTTCACTCCCCTTCTCGTTAGTGCCCTCTTTATCGCTACGTGGGATGTATTATCGAAGGCTCACGCGATGTCTAGGAAGGCGAGGACCGCGATTTTTTTCTCATTTAGAGTTTGTAGTATCATGCTGGTCAGTTCGAACAGTGCGGTCTCTGTAGACTAGTAGATTCCGTTCTGTACGCATGCTGGCTTGGATTCAACGGCCGCGTTTCTAAGGTAGTGGATCTGATGTAATTGTCTACTGTTTTCTAGATCATTTTGAGTATGAATGACGTAAGGCTAATTGATCTGAAGGCTTTGGGGTCTGTTCCATCCTTCTTTCCTATCTTCGGGATGAAGGTGACTTTTGCCCTTCTCCATGCTGTTGGTATGTAGCCCATGACCATGCTGCTTCTGGAGATATCTACAAGATGTGGCATAATTTATCTTTTTCCTCTTTGCAAGGGGGCTGGGAAGATTTCATCCACTCCTGGCGATTTCAGTGGTTTAAATGTATTCAATGCCCAATAGAGTCGCCCAGCTGTGAGTACCGTCACTTAGATTTCTTGGTTGACTACCTGGGAAGTGTTGGCTCAGGAAAAGGAGCGTTCTCTTCTCCTCTCCTTTCGTGTAGGTGCCATTCGGCTTTTTCAGGGCCATTGTCGAGCTTGTTCCCTCCTTTGTCATGGCCTTGTGTAGTCTGGCCGCAACTGGAATAGAGACGATGTTTTCGCTAAAGTTGTTCCTTTTGGCTGTTGTGATTTCCTTGCTGTAGTTGGTGAGAGCCTCTGTGTAGCTCTGACACTCTCCGAACCTTTTTGCTCCGTTGAATAGACAACGAACCCGGGTTCGGAGGCGTGGCAGATTATCATTCCACCATGGAGCCTCGTTTGAGCGTCTTTTTGTATCAGCTGGGCAGCTGGAGTCAAATGTTTCCATTACTGCCTTGTTGACGCTCTCTACTTTCTTTTCCAGTTCTAGGTGATTCCCTATTTCTTTGAGGTTTACATCCAGATTGTCTTGATATAGTTCCTAATCTGCTCTCCTTGGATTTCTCTTGCGATGTTCATTGATAGTACTTGCTTCCAGGCTATCCTATCCTATGATCGGACAGTGAGGGTTCAACGGAGACCTTCCAATTTTCTAGGTAATTAGTCATTTCTGAGCTACCAAAGGTAAGATCTAAAACTTCCTTCGTGTATCGATATGTGATGGCATTTATCTCTATTTTAAAAATAACGTATCGATAGAAACATACACAAAACATGAAATGTTAGGTTACTGGGTCGATTCTTCCTCTTAATTAAGTTCAATTAATCCTAATTTAACGACCTTCTTAGCCAGGTGCTGCTACCACCTACCAATTTCCTCCCTCATTAGATAAAATATTTTTTTATTGGAATTGCTTCCTGCTGAGATCAACGTTAGCGGTTTAATATAGCATAGTGCGTATTGATTGAAAGGTATCAGATATTGCTACTAATTATTTCATTATATTTTAAAAAATCAAATATTCATTCGGAATTCGAGACGCCCCTGACCGATGTGTCAGAAATCTTAATACCAAATTCATGCATTGTTATTACCATAGAGAGTTTTGTTCTAGTTCTTAATTAGATTTTTTACAAATAAAAATTAATTAAACATTCCGAACGGGTTAGTTGAATAAATTTTACATTTAGATTTTGAATAAATCGCCTGCCGTCGTGTTGTCTGAGCGAAGGAGTTAAATCAGACACTAGACGATCGTAAAATCAGGATAATTAATCGATTTCAGGAAATAAAACTGTTTTAGTGCTGCAGCGTTTTTTTATGGATTTCTTCGTGTTGATCCGTTGGAAGATGCGTCCCAGTAATCTAGTTCCTGAGAGTAGTCTTGTTGCCGAAGAAAATATTTCAGAAGACATTTTTTGCCCTGATTTTAAATTGAACTTTGAAGCAGAAGGAAACTTGAAATTTGTTGGTTTATATCAAATCGAGTTTAATCAAATACGAAACTGAAAAAATAGTTTCGTATTTGATTAAACTCGATTTGATATAAACCAACAAATTTCAAGTTTCCTTCTGCCTCAAAGTTCAATTTAAAATCAGGGCAAAAAACGTCTTCTGAAATATTTTTAGGTTTTAGTTTCTCTGAAGTTTTTTTCAATACAATGAATAGACGATGTTTCGACACTCAATTCATGTCATCTCTACGGCCCCTTTTTACCTGATTTGTAGAAGATTTAGGTCTGCAACGAATGCAAAATTGTTAATACATAAAATACTTTTATTTTAATATTAGTTATACACATAAGTACGTAGGAGCAATAAACGACATTGACGACCTTTTCGGAATAAACGCTAAATATTTATGCAATTGGTAATTTCTAATAAAATTACTTCAAGTTCAAATTCGAGGTAACGAATTCGGATAGGCGGATCGCGACGTTGGAACAATCGAAAAAAGCGGAAAGCCCGTTCCGCGCGCTATTATGCAAAATCTCCGTAATAATAATTAGAGATGCAATTACTTTTATTGTTTTACTACGTAGAGGAGTTTTTGCGTAAAACGCCTTTAATTAAAACCATTATCTTTCCGCGTCATACCAACAGATCATCAGCTTTACCAGCTTTGCACAAATACTCAAATACTTCCTGTTATGGTAGACTGCTATTTAAGTAGGTACTCTTGAATGGAATAAAAACTTCGTCTGTAATAGAAATGTAATTGTGTTGAATTTCATATCTCCAGATATTTGTTTAATTTGCGCAGGTAATTAATAATATAGCTTGAAAGGCAATATTAGAGGGCTATTTTCGGCAGTCGATAACCTATGTTAGGGTATCTTAACCCATCAGCGCCTGGCGGGTCCATATGAACCACCGTTGAACCTCTCTAATTTTTAGAAGCCTACGTGACGAGTATCGTGTTGACTCACAATAATTCACTCTAGTGTGCTAGCAACAAACAGAGACAAGAGGAAAGACGAGCAACTGAATGCCAATGAATTATCCGAAAGGGAGAAAGTTATCATGCCTTCTTTGTCTCTGTCCTAGGGAAATGAACGCAGATGGCGCACGAGACGGGCGCTGTCGTTTGCCCGCCAAATTCAAATTAGCCTTCTCTTTATTTCTTTAAAATTTCAAGGGCCATATAAAAAAATATCGCATATAATTCGAAATGTCATTTAATTGCTTTTGATGTATATTTTTCTTACAGACAATATGAATCAATATAACTAAAAGAAGTAACATTGTAAAACTTAATGATCAATCAGATTATGATTCTTCCTTCCCATTTATTAAAGGTAATGTAAATATAATATTTATTGTCATTATTACTTGCAAAGGCTTTAAATTATTGATTAAATGGATTTGACACAAAATGCTACTTTCGATTATTATTTCTGAGTAATCTTTCTCAAATGAATGAAAAAAGAATCGAATATGGCACAAGTTCAACTAAATGACAAATGCAAATAATGCCTATAAGGATAAAGACGTTGCCTTCCATCTAGCAACCAGACTGAACATGCTGCCATTACAAAAATGGCATGCCGTCATCGGCGCGCATTTACTCTCATCGTTCTGGAGCAGCGTTGTCAAATTTAATTTTTTTTATTCATGATATATCTTTTGTTTCTTAATCAAGCGTGAGTAAAAAAAAGAACATCAAAATGTATGCACATAAATTGTACGCAAATCGGCAACCACGGGGAAAGCGATAACTGTTCCACCTACATTCATTTGCCTAGATGACTGACAGAGAAATAAGTACAGGTAGTTACGTGAAACAAAAAGCGATACATAACAGTGGACAAATTTACTGGGCGAGTAACCCGTCTCTCCTCTTGTCTCTGCAAGAGTGCTAAAACTGCCAAAGAATACATAAAAGGCAAATTTGCGTGAGTTTCAATATTTAGCTTGTTGCGGGTTTCTTTGCGTTGGAATATTAGGATAACCAGAAATATGGATATAAAATTGGTGTAAATTATTTTTTATAATATTTTAGAAATTATTATGTAATTCAAAATACTGTTCTATTTCTTCTTCTGGTGCTCCGTCTGTCTTCAGACGTTGGCGATCATCGTAGTGATAACATTTTGAAAGGTGTTACAGTCGGCAGCCGCTCTGAAAAGGTGTTCAGGCCAAAGTCCTGTCCACTGCCTTATGTTTCGCAGCCATGACAATTTTTTACGTCCAATCCAACGTCTGCCTTCCACTTTTCCTTGGACAATAAGGCGGAGCAGAGAGTACTTGGGTCCTCTGATGATATGCCAGAAATATTCCGTTGTTCTCGCCTTTATTGTGTTTATGAGTTCTCTGTTGGTATTCATCCTAAGAAGTACTTCCTCGTTGGAAGTGTGGGCAGTCCAGGAGATCTTCAACATTCAACACCACAGTTCAACTGATTCAAGCTTATTTGTCGTTGATGTCTTCAAGGTCCATGCTTCATTGCCATATAGTAATATGGAGCAGGCATAACATTTGAGGACTCGTCTTCGAAGGTGCATGGGGAGATTTCTGTTGCATACTACAGGTTTCCAGGATGTAAATGCTCGTCGAGCTAGTGTAATGCGTGTAAGTATTTCCTCGTCAGTGTCATTGGCGTATCTTATGTTGGTGATTATTTCTCCTTCAATCTTTACACCCTCCTTTCTATCCATTATCGATTCTTTGAATATCTCCGCTGAATAATCATTAAAAAATGTTGGTGATAAAACACACCCCTGGTGCACACCACGTTCAATTGGTATCTTCCTTGTAAATATCTCATCCACTTTAATGGTAGCTACCTGATTATATTAGAGATATTTCAGTAATCTAAGATCGTAGTTGTTTATACCTTTCTGCTCGAGGTACTCAAACAATAATCCATGCTTGACTTGGTCGAAAGCTTTTTCGAAATCTATAAAGCAAATAAACACGTTTTTCTTGAATTCACATATATTCTGTATGAGAAATCGTATACAGAAGAGAGCTTCTCTTGTTCCTAGTTCGTCTCGAAAACCAAATTGTTCAGCACCTAACTCGTTCTCACAGCGTTTGTATACACGGTTTTGTATTATTTTCAACAATATCTTGAGGGTGTGGCTCATTAACCTAATGAGTCTAAAATCATCGCATATGTTTGCTCCATTTTTCTTTGGAAATGTAATGAAAAGAGATTCGAGCCGGTCTTCCGGTACGTTGCCATGATTATAAATCTGATTAAAGAACCTCGTTAGAAGGGTAATGCTGTCGTTGTCTAATAGCTTTAGTAATTCCCTTCGGATTTGGTCTGGTCCGGGTGCTTTATTCGATTTTGATTGATTTATTACTCTCACGACCTCAGATTGGAAGTTTTCCATTTTCCTCATCATGATTATCATAGAATTGTGTAGATTCCGGTTTCGCCGCATCTGCAAAAAGGTTTGAGATGTAGTTTTCCCACTCATTACAACGTTGTTCAGTGTTGGTTAAAATGTTTCCAGGTTCATCTTTTAGCGAGTTGACGTGTTTGTGTTTATAGATTCCTGCCGTAGATTTAAGTTTTTTGTGAAGGTTGAGAGTGTCATGATTCTGCTGTAAGTGTTTGATCTCCTTACACGAATGCTCTAACCAAGATTCTTTTGCTTCTTTTATTTTTCTTCTAATTTTTCTTGTATTGTGGTTGTTTTTGTTCTTATATTTACGTCGATCATCCGTCATGTTGAGGATTTGTTCTGTCATCCATTTATTTTTTGTTTCTCTCTTACAACAGATAAAGATGTGAGAGTATCTCATTTTTATATAAAGCCCCCTGATTTGAGGTTGTGTCTGATGAGGAATCTGCAGATGAAGATGAAGGTAGACTTGTGGATAATCTGAGTAAGCGTCAACTTGAAGCGAGTGTTGAAGTTTTTTTTAGTAATGGTCTTGATGGTGTGTCTGAATCTTCAAAAATTCGGCAAATTTTCACTGGTAACGCTGAATTTATCAAACTGGAAACGGAACCATCTGCATTGCACTTTTATGAGAATGCTAATTTAGAGCCCTTAAATATCCCATTTCCAGATAGTGACTATTCACAGTACTATGAAATAGACCCATTTCAACTATTTGACTGATTTTTCTCCGAAATATGCTTTACTTAAAAAATGCTCAGATCCTCAAATTTCCTTAGAAGAATTGCCCCCCTATTGCTTCCGATAATCTCCAAAGTCACGGAACGTGTGTCAATCAGCAACTACTCAAGTACCCCGAGACCAACAGAATAATTAGCGATAACCAATGTGGCTTCCGCACACAGAGATCGACCAGAGATATATTGGCCTATGTCACTCATATATGGAGTAGGACAATTAAGAACTACGGAGAATCTCGAGCGATTTCGTTGGATATTTTGAAGGCATTTGACAGAGTTTGGCATGACGGATTGCTCAACAAACTGCCGTCATTCGGACTGCCACCGTCTCTCTGCAGCTGACTTACCAGTTTTTGAACCGATCTCTGCACGTTGCAGTTGATGGATACATCTGAGATCCATTCACCATTATCCGGGTGTGCCCCAGGGCGCACTACTTTCACCAACTCTGTTCCTCGTCTATATTAACGACCTGCCGGCCGAGATCAATAATCCTGTTTACAGTTTTGTAGATGACATTATCTTTGCCTGCCAATTTAGATCAGAAAAACCTTTACCAGCGACTGAAACTTATCACCGCAGACAGGAGCAGATTACAACAATTAATCAAGATCTGGAGAAAGTTCGAACCTGGGGCGACAGGAATTTGGTCCGGCTCAATTCTGCAAAACCCGAAGCAGCCACGTTTACCAAGAAACCCAACACGGCGAGCCCTGATATCATTATGGCAGGATCGACTATTCCTCCATCCTCGTTAATCGGACTACTGGGTGTCTCGGTCAATAGCAATATGTCCTGGCATGACCACGTTGCTATCATCGCAAAATTAGCCTCGCAGAAGCTTGGATAGAAACTATAAACACCGTAGCAGCGCTCTATAAAGCGCAAATAAGGCCGTGCTTAGAATATTGCTCACACATCTTGGGTATCGCACTTATAAGCACACCCTAAAGTTACTGGATTCCATTCAGAGGAAAGCTGTGCATCTCGTCGGTGACGAGACAGACTGGATAGTCTGGAACACCGCAGATATGTGGCCGAGATATCTCTGTTTGACAGATATTTTCAGGGCAGATCTTCCCAGGATTTGGCCCGCATCATCCCGCCCGCAGCAACGTCTTTCAGAGAGTCGCGACAGACGGCAAGAGCGCAACGTTGTGCAACTGGAAACACCTACAACGTCGCTTTACAATAACTCCATTGTCTGGCACACAGCATTACTATGGAACTCACTCCCAGGACATCTGTTGCCCCCTAATTATAACCTACAACTATTCAAGAACCGTGTCAATCAACATCTTCGCACACACACCGCTCGTCGAGTGCCATAGGATCTCCCTTCAGTTGTGTGCCATTGCCATAAAAAATATATTCTTCAAAAGTGAGCATGGTACTTCGTTGAAATCAGTAGAGAATTTTTAGAAACTGACAATAAAATATTTTTAATTTCTTCGCTTGAATAGAATGATAAAAAAATCTTTATCTCGCTTACATCCTTTTCACTAATAGAGTTGTTTATTTTAGAAGTTTTTATCGATTCAATAAAATAATCATTAAATGCGTGGGCAGCGTCAATGAAATTATCAATTATGCTGTAATTTTTTTATCGACAAATTATTTAGGTAGGTTATTGACCTTCTTTGATTTTTTATGATTTCCCATGCTACTTTGGATCTATTTAGAGAGTTATTATGGTTTCTTTTTTGGCTTAATATATGCGTTTTTGGCGCCTTTTTAATGCTTTATAGCATATATGCTCAAATTATCATCCTGATCAACTATGCCGTTAGAAGGCTGAGGATTCTCCACCTGCTTATCCTTATCCTTACGTGATTTAATAGGAAAGCAAAAATTTAAATTTTTGATGAATATATCATAAAATGTATTAAATTTTTCATCAAGATTTTTATCCAGGTTTATAGAATCCCATTTGACCTTAGAGAGCTCTAACTTAAAATTCTTTATGGAAATATCGTTTCTGTAAAGTTATTGTTATATTGCTGTTTTTCCTTGAGTCAAAAGACAACAATTACATAGAATGGTCTGAAATATCAATGCAAATAACTCGAGGAGTCACTAATGTCTTACCCAAGGTACAGAAAATGTTGTCCATGGTCGTTTTTATTTTCATTTTGAATGCAAGTATATTCAGACATGGTTTTGCATAAACTGAAAGATGAAAATATATTTTCTAAACTCGAGACGGTTGTAGAGTCTTTATCAAAATCGACGTTAAAATCCCTACAGGAAAAGGAATAGCTTAAGGTATGGTTCCACTTGTGCGTCGGACGCATGCAGTGGCTGCATGCAGCGACTGCATAGACAGAGACAATACCTCATATAGGTTATTACAAAATTCATCAAAATTACCAATTGGGGAGCGACACAACCAACATGCCAAGATGGAATTATTATTCCCACAATAAACATTCAAAATGTGGATCACTATTCAATATCTTCGTAACTTACTAAGTGATATAAATTTGATATCGATCGGCAGTATGATCTGGCTAGCTGATAACCCTGAACCCCTCTTAGATACTACACCAAGTAACACAGAAAACACAGAAAATATCTGGGACTCCCATTGACTCTAAAGGCAGTTCGAGTTCGTAAACTTTGTTTCTCATACTTCTTATATTAATGTCACCAAGTTCCCAAGGGGCATTCTATTTTCATAGACGCGAATCGTACTGAACTAACCCTAAAAAAAATCCCTGAGAGGCCGGTAGACTGAGATTTGTTCCTTCTGTGCCTATGGGACCAGGTTTTGAATCCTCCTGGGAAGCGATACCGGTTAATACGATCACCGGAGGGCTAGATGAACGGGTCATACACTTGTTGTACATGCTTTATCGGAAATGACACAATAAATGAGCTGCTAATTTCAGTACGTTTTAGTCCTTTTTATTCGAATTTTATAATGCCAGACAATTATTAATATCGGTACTATTTGTCCTTGCATCCAGTTTATAGACATATTAAGCTCCGATCAACCCTTTGAAAGGTTTATGGGCTTGACTATGTCTGAGCTGGAAATCCTTCAGCATAAATATTGTTACCTTCGAAGAGTTGGACAGCGCTTCCCCATAAATTAAATGCACATCAGCATACCCTGCGTAGTTTATTTTTAGGGTTCCGTATATGAAAAGTAATAATGAAACCTGTTTGTGTCTAGTATTAGTAACTGAGAGTTTCGCATAAAAATCGATTTATCATGAAAACTGCCAGTTTTTTCGAAATAAATGAAGAGCACCTTTTTTGAAGAGGAATGACCAAAATAATTAAAAAATCAGTTCTCTGCCTGTCAAAACTTTTGGCCAATGAGTGTAGTCGCAAGACCGTTCCTGACTTTCCTGATAATGTAAAACATCTACTGTAGTATGGTTTTATGGGCCCTTATGGCTTACATAAGTTTTATATGGTTCAAAGTTAGAGCCGAAAAGTAAAATCGCTAGGCACCCCTTAACGGCCCTGTATCTTCGTCAACGACAAATTAAAATACTGTTCTTTCAACTGCAGCTTGTCGATTGAGAATCGTGCCACAATAATTAAATTCATGCAAAATTTTTACGTGTTCTTCTATCCAGGTTTGGGGATTCCCCATAGCGGGAAGTTTATTTATTTTCTACCCAAGCATTTTACTGTATTTAAATTTTTACCTTCATTTAAATAATCGAGTACTGACAATCCCAATGGTTAATGTCCCGTATATCTAATTCTACGGATTTTTAAGATAATAAGTGCATTAGTAACTAACATGGGATAATTATTAGTTATAAGGTTAATTATATTTATTTAAATAGCAGTTTGTTTTGTATTGTATAATTTATTGATGATTTGCCGGTATATGCAATAATTGGCTAATATGTATTTCACCGGCAAATTATACTATTTAATATATTCACAGGCGCTTCGCAAATTGGCATAGGGTGAATTACCTTTATTTTTATAAATTGTGTTGGAAAAAATACTGGCGCACGTTAGCCGACAGAGAATCGTTGAAATAAAAATCCGAGTCGGTGAAAGTAGGTACGTGGTTTATATTAGAATACTATGGAAAGTACCTATATTTTTAGCAAGGACAAGATGCATCGAATATCACATATACAAGCATTAATGTACTCGTACAATGATCCAGGAGGAAAGCCCAGTTGGGATCAAAATATCTAGATTTTTCTTTGGTTGTGGTTTTCCACGTTCAGCTTCTATAAGAACAGACACTTTTGTAGAGGGAATGCATTAGTATTAATTAAGAAAAGTTTGGTCGTACCTTTATTAACATTTACTTAATCTTTATTTAAGTTTACATATTGGTGCGTTCAGCACACTTTTTTTCCTGGGTAGAGTAAATGAGACTGCCATTATGCCATTATTCCTGCAGTCATTTATTGCACCAAGGATTTTGTGACTGCAATATCAATAAAACGGGATTCTCTTAAAAAGGAAGAACACACTTAACAAAATTGTTTAAATAAACAGAACTATTCAAAAAATATACTTGCCATCATTCCAATCTGATAGGACGCAATATGCTGCATTGTTTGGAGATGCTCTCACTGTTCATCTTGGCTCTAGGATAAATTATAAATGAAATAGATATTCCTCCAGCAATAATGGTACCTATCATTGAAACGTTTTCATCTATTTCTCCAGGCGTGATACGTCTAATTTGATTGACGTCTTTTTCTGCTACAATTTTTATGGTGTTCTGAATAGCGGAAAGTTCCGTTTCATGTAGATTTTTACAGAATTTACTTGTCCTTCTCATCACCAGGAGAAGTAGTAGAGACTGATGAACTTTGATCAACATAGTCAGAAAGAGAAAGAGGTTCATTTCTTGAACTTTTAGATAAATTACTTTTTTTGACTGAATCATATTCAGATGGTGATCCAAAATCTGATATTGGCTCGAAGTCTAATGCTAGGCTACTTGACTCTAGTCTCCCACTAAAACTACTACCGACAAGGTTTTATTTAACTAATAGTTGTCACCATTCCAACCTCACTCAACCTCACTGTAAGTGAGGGTTCATCTTGGCTTCAGGATAAATTAGAAATGAAATATTCCTCCAGTAATAATGGTACCTTTTCTCCAGACGTAATACGCCTAATTTGTTTGATGTCTTTTCCTGCCAGATTTTTTCTGGGCTTCTGAATAACGGAAAGCCCAGTTTCATGTAGATTTTTGCGGTAGTAGAGACTAACGAACTTTGATCATCATGGTCAGAAAAAGGTTTATTTTGGAATTTTTAGATAAATTACCTTTTTTGGATGAATCATATTCAGATGATGATTTAAAATCTGATGTTGGCTCGAAGTCTAATGATAGGCTAGTCTGCCACTGAATCTTCCATCGACAAGGTTTAGTTCATTCTTTTCTAGTGGAAATGGCGCGTTTTCGAAACAAAGTTAGCTCCAATTTTTTTTAAAAGTCATTTTAAAACCATGCTGTATGAGTGGAGTCACAGTCACTAATAAAATAGTGTGTGGTAACAAAGGACTATTAAATTTTTTTACAAACAGGCAAATTGTACCGATACTTGTTATGAAGTTGAAGCTTTATTGACTAAAATTGATTGAGTCCAGTAAAACGATTTATACACTATTATTGCAACAATAGTCCCTTTACATGGTATCAGATTGAAATAACAAAGACATCTCGATGAAAAAATGAGAAAGTCGAAGAGTAAATATTTCTCCGGAGATGAATTGAAAAAGTTAAGGTTGCAAGTTGAGCACTTAAAGATTTTTGTATCCTGATAAGGTTTAGCTGGTCCTACACGTGTGACGAATAACCTCGAGATATTCGAAATATGGTAGAAAGCTGTGCGATTGAAGGACGAATCTCTTATAACTGAACCATTTTTCAATCTTGATATACCAACCATGCTTTGATGAATGTTGGGATGGGACCTATTCAAATTTAACAATAAAACCAATATGATCGAGGAGAATTATTCCAGTCTATATTTAGAAAAAGCAAAATTAAAAAAATTACCAAATGATAATGTTATAGAAGAATTGAAAAATATATCTACACGTTTTTGAATTCCCGCAATATAACTGTTTAATGTTTGCTATTTGCAAGAATATACATATGGATTTGAAGGGCATAGTAATAGTTCTTACCTTGCATATTATTGCACATCACTCTTATGGTTTAGCTAAAGGTGCAGTAAATCCTGCTTGGAACATGTGGCGATTTTTATTTAGGACTTCTTGCTTAGTAAAATAGATCATTGCGTTACGGAGCTAGTCCTAGGCAGCTTTTGTTAGGTAAAATTCTTCGTGAGCAAATTGAGGTCCCACAATTAGTCTTACAATCCAAACAAACTGACGTGGAGAGTCTTCTAAATAATGTAAATATCACTAGCACAAGCCTGCAAAACACAACACAA
>MU184137.1:0-19349 GCA_016904865.1 Pissodes strobi | reverse complement strand
CTGTATAAAAGGCAACATCATTTCCAAAATGTCTTCCATTACAGTTTATGGCGTAGATTCTCGTCTTACAAAATAATTCGAGAAAAAACGACCTTCACGACTTTTTCAGTGTTAGAACGACACACATTGACCCCTTCCTCAAAAATTTGCATGCCCAAAAAATATTTGCCAATTTTCGATTCTCACCAATTTCAATAAAAAAAACAACCCTCAAAAGGTACATGTTTTTTGACAATTATGTGTATCCAAGCGAAATTTTGAATAACCCCAGATTAGGCGAATTAACTCGCAAAAGGAAAATCTGATCGCCAAAAGCACCGTTGGTGGCCCCCAAAGTGTTGCCTAAAAACGTGAAAAATCCCAAGTTTGGGATCCACTATAAGCCATTTTTGAAAAAAAAAGATCGAGTGTCACATGTCCAAGCGTGATGGCTCAGAGTCTTATTAACTACTCAGGAAAAAATGTGCTGAATGCGCCTAAAGAAGTTTTCCCTTCAAAAAAGTGGTAAAATTTTATTTTTAAAAACTCCACAATTATTCCGTTTTTTGAAATTTTTCATTTTGACTTGATATATATTCTTGAAAATATTGAAAATATACTTCGGATATTTTATCGATACCTTCACGAAAATAATGTTCAGGTAAATACACAAACATTTTAATTTTTTTTTTAGTGTCGATATCTCGGCAACAAATGGACCCAGAAAAAATTTGCTTATACAAAAAGTATAATAATTGTGAAAAGAGCCCAAAAACTTTAAGGTACATTAGGTGTTCCATTAAGAAAATGACAAAGATGGTCTGTACTCAAATGATCATATTTCTTATGCTTATGATTAACTTAAGTTTCATTTGTGTAAATGTAAAAACTTCGTATCAAAGTTTTAAGCTGTGTTAGAATTAAATGAGTTGTTTAGCTGTTTTAATAATCTTCCAGGACCTGAAGAGGATTCATTGGAATTGACATTTCAAACATAAGGTGTTAGATACATCCGTTTTTCCATCGGTTAGATAATACCGAAAAAGAATGACTATGGCAATTTGTGTTTTAATCTTTAATAGTTGGCCTACGTCATTAAAAAATCCCATGTTTGCCAACCAGTACCAGTACGCACAGAGCATAAAATCGAATATAGACTAGCTATGACTAATTTAGCTAATGTACCATTTCAAATCCTATCGGACAATGTTTTATAACTTTGATTATTTGCAGATTTTTAGGATTTTTCGGAGAAAGTTGGTAATTCCCGAATATTGTCTAACCGCGGCACCGATGGTCTGCACCCATCTAGAGCATATCATGTAAATTAAATTATTATTTTAAGAAGTTTTGTCAACGAGGTTTGATATTATTTATAGCTGTCGCCATTTGACCGAAAACAATCAAACAAAAAGGCAAACTGTTCCTCAGTTGGATTTAGCGGACTTTCCAAGCCGATGGTAAGAAAAAACAACTTTTTTATCATTTAACCAACGACGATTTAAGGAGAGAGCTCACGTACTACATTTATTTCAATTATTTTGGCCAGCAGGTCTAAGTACTGAAAGAGGGAAAATAACCTACTCGTTTAGACTAGGAACAATAAAACTTTTAGGGTTCAAGAAATATGGCAAGGTGTGAAGGTGTTTCAGGGTCTCCGCCCCCTCCTCACAGAACCGGCCACTTTTCCATTTTTATTCTCTCTAGGTGCGTTCTCAACCGGAGATTGTTCTTACTCAGTGTTATAAGGTTTTTTGATCTCCCTGTGTGAGGGGGCCCTAGAAATACCTTTGATTGTCTTAACCCTGGAAGACGTTCCCGTAGACTGATCTCTTTGGTTCGGTCTTCTTTCCTGAATTCTTCCCCGTAGGTGTGCATCCCGATGCCACAGAAAGCATCCGGTCCTAAAAGCAGAGTTTGTGCTCCTACTTTTGCTAATTGTTCTGCTTTATCGTTGCCTTCTATCCCAACGTGTTTTGGTATCCGTTGAAGGGATAGTTTATTATTCTTGCCTAGTTCGCTTAGCCTATCTAAGCATTCCCATACCATTCTGCATTCTGGAGCTGATTGTTAGTGAGCTCAGCGCTTTGATGGCTGTTTGACTGTCTGGCCCCCAATCAATATCTTTCTTCCTACAGTTTTTGTGGTTGAACCGCGCACATCCTCCTATGGCGTTAATTTACGCCTGAAATATGTCCGGCTGTTTTTCCATTCCTTCGGATAATTTGGTTCCTAGCCCAAATACTCCAGCTCCGATCCCCTGTTCAGTTCTTGAGCCAGCTGTATGCCATTTGATGGCAGCTTAACATATCATTACATAGTAAGTTCCGTTTGTAAATTGACAACCATAAATAGGCCGAAGAAATGGCAGTGGAAATATATCGTTGAAAATATAGTAAAATAAATCACTAAAATAGAGTCAGTTTGAAAAGAAGATAAAACATTTCCTGCGTGATTTAGCAAATTTTGTAATCGATGCGTGATGTATCTTTAAATAATCAAAGCTGACATTTATGAAGCCGATTTAGCTCTATAATTCCGATGACATTTTGTCCTCTAATATAGTTTTCAGTGATTGTTTTCCATAGATTCTTCCAGGATATTTTTTGGTTAATGTATTTTCTATTATTCTCTTTTCCCATGGCGAACTATTCGATTTATTAGTTTATTATTATCAATAAATCTTATTAACATGCACATTTACAAATATAGCAAATAAACGTCATCAATGTTCATTCTTCAACATCTAACGACATTATTTATGCAATTAGGTGTTCATAGAATACTATTTTTATTTGTCATAAATTATTCAACAGATTACGCTTTAAGCGGGCATCACAATCGCATTAGTTTTGAATACTTTTCCTCCTACAAGTTACTTGTAAAAATGGTCTATAATATCAATAATATATTTTGTGCCATAGATTTTTCCCGGTATTGATTTACAAGATTTTTTCAGAACCCAGTTTCTTTGTAATTTAGAGATTGCGGTTTAATATTATTATTCAGTAATGTTTTCTATACCAATTACATGTGTATGGTATGTGCAATACCATTGAATTGGGTTTCCCACATAATAATTTAATTTTTTTTATTGGAAGTTTTTCACCCAGTGTTAATTTTTTATACTTAGCATTGTCTTAGGATTTTAGTCAGGAAAATAGAATTTACAACACTGCTGTACTAGTGCCAAGTTAAATCTTATCAATATTATGTTTATTTTGTAGATGAGAGCCTATTCATGGGGGCGTTTGGATTTATGTAAGAAATGATATAAGATGTAAGTCTATAGATGTTAAACGTTCGCTCTTTTAAACACTTCAAGAGATTGCCAGCCAAGGTTGTAGAGGATATAGTTGGGGGGCTTAAAAGGGTTATGTGTGTGTGTCTTATATCAACTTTAGCTTAGCGAGCTATCGAGTAAAAGGGCATCCCTTGAATTTACTACATAACATCCAGAACTTGGTGCATTAGTGTGTATGATGATAAATCTGAAGCGTGTTCCGTACAGAGCGGGGTGTGAAGCTTCTTCCCTTTGTAGTGTGTGTGCCCAATAAGAGTGTTTATTATGCAGATGATACAACATTTACATCTAACGCTCTATCCCAGAAGGAACTGAAGGATAAAATAGAAGAAAGTAAGGTTGATGTAGAGGCTTGGTTTACCCAGAATTGTTTGAAACTTAATATAGATAAGACACAGGAAATAGGTTTGTGTTAATATTCTGGGAATATGTTTTGGATGGTAGTCTAATTTGAAGCGTAACTATCTTCGGCTTTTTTTAATTAGAAAATTAAGAGACATGGTAAGCCATTCCTCATTTTTATCTCTATTCATTGTATTGGAGTAGAAAAGTACCACTGACTAAGAACCAATATCGGATAACTGCCCAGCCGAATTGCCGAATTTGTTTATGTCTAGGCGATAGCGGTTTGATTTATATATCCGCGTTATGGTATACTCAAGTGTTTTGGTAGATTTAGTCTTTCACAAGCCCGGGTTTTGTAAGCATTAATTTTTCGTTCATAATAAAGTTGTTGTTTTACGTGAGTTTGTCATAATTTCTCTCAGTACAACCCTTTTAAAATCTCAACAGGTTATGGGCCCAGACTCATTAAGCTACTGAGAGTTTTTGGTATCGAGATAACGCGAAATTAAGTGCGACTATCGAGATAATAGTGTATTGTGTTTATTGTTGTTTATTGCCGTGAATTGTAGCCTGGCAACATCGAGGTTGACAAGGCAAAAATTGATAAACTACGTGATGCAGAAAGTTGATCGCAATGGCGGTTTGTTATTCAAACTGTATTGGATAGTGAGAATGCTTTGGAAATTTGTGAAGGGACGGAACAAGTGCCAGTAGAAGGTTCTGCAGATTTTGAGAACAAAGTAAGAAACTGGAATATGAGGGAGAAGCTTGCTCGTAACTTCCTTGTAACTACATTTGAATCTAAGCCGTTGCAGCTTATAATGAACTGTAAAAAAGCCCAAGAAATGTGGACAAAATTGCATAGCCTATATGACTTTAGATCGGAGGAGAGTTTGGCGCTAGTGCAAAAACAATTTTTTGAATTTAACTGTAGTTCTTAAAGAAATATTGCGCAACATATATCCAGTCTTAAACAATTAGCCAATAAAATGGATAAGTTGGGTGGCAAAATTCCTGAATCCATGTTAATAACCAGAATATTGTCCACGTTGCCATCAAGGTTTAACTATTTTTACAGTGCTTGGGATTCTACAGAAACTTCGAAACGGACTTTGGATAATAATTTAATAACCAGGTTGCTTACTGAAGAGCTACGTCTTTTAAAGCAAGAGAGTGATGAAGAATCTAAGGTTGCGTTAGTGTCTAAGCTGAACTTTAAATGGAAAGAAAAACTTTGGGAAGCCTTCTCCGTCAGATAAGTTTGTGTTGCGTCGCTATGTCGGAAAATGAATCATACGTTTAAAGAGTGTCCAGGTTGTTTTTCGTAGGATTCAAAACAACATCTGCTAAAAGACTGTCCAATGAAAGGTGATTCTTCAAGTAAGAGGAAAGAAGCATTTGTTGGAGATACTACCATCAGTTCAAATGATCATTGACTCATCGATTCCGGTGCTTCGCATCGTATACACGTGATTGGTTTGTGAAATTTCAAGAATTGGCAAAGCCACTTCAAATTTATATTGGAAATGGTGCCTCAGTGGAAGCTCTTCGCAGTGGTGATATTGACATTGAGATATTTGTAAATGGTAAGTGGCAACCTGCTATTTTATGTGAAGTACCGTATACGCCGCTAATGACGAAAAATTTGTTTTTGGCTCTCGTCACTGCTAAGGAGGGTATGGATTTCATATTGACTCATAACGGTTCACGCTGTAAATTTATTAGAGACGTTAAGTTGATGGCTGTCGGGATCGAAACGGGCACCTTGTATCGAATTTTGCTGCGAGTAGTTTCGCCAAATAAAGTTTATGTTTCATCGGTTAATGTTAAGCTACAACTCTGGCATGAACGCTTGTCACCAGAATAAGCGGCACGTGCAAATGTTTATGACAAATCTCGGTGTTGAACTGAGTTTGGACAATGAGTTGTGTGATGCGTGCGCGTTTGATAAACATCACAGACTTAAGTTTAATACGCGGGATCACGTTGCAACAAAAACTCGGGAAATTATTTATTCGGACGTGTGTGGTCCAATGCAAATCGAAAGTCCAGGGAAAAAGAGATATTTTGTCGCTTTAAGGGTAGCTTTAGTAGTTACCGCAAAGTTTATTTTCTTCGTGAGAAATCAGAAGTCAAAGATAAACTCAAGGAGTTTTGTGCTGAAATTAAAACTCGATTTGGCACTGATATCATTGAGTTGCGTACAGATGGTGGCAAAGAATATGTTAATGAAGATATAGCAAAATTTTTGAGCAAAGGAGGAATAAGTCACACCGTAACAACTTCTTATTGCCCAGGAGCAGGAACGCAGCAGAAGCTCTTCGTTCCATGCTACATGCAAAACCACATCTTCCGCAATTTCTTTGGGCTGAAGCTGTCAATACAGGAGCTTATGTATTGAACAGAACTGGACCATCGAAGGACAAAAGTAAAAGCCCCTATGAGTTATGGTTTAACGAAACACCAAGGATAAATAACTTGAAAGTATTTGGTACCGATTGTTTCGTTCATGTACCGCAACAAAAGTGCAGAAAACTGGATAAAAAAGCTCTAAAAGGTTTGCTGGTTGGGTATCTTGAAGATATTGATGCATATTGTATATGGGTGCCAGAGACTCATGCTATTTGTGTAAGTCATGATGACGTCATTTTTAAACAAGAAAAACTGGTGTATAAGTCAACAGAGCTTGAATGTAAATTGGATCAAACTCAAGATGTTGGGAATCCTTTAAAGGATGAAATACCAGAAGAACCCAGACAGATAGAAGCTCAGGCAGAAGAAGGGTCTCCAGAAAGACGTCAACTTCGTCCTAGAAATCGAATAAAACCTCCTGAAATCCCGGTTGCGTGGATTGCCTACAGTGTACCAATGAGGTATGAAGAAGCCATGTCATCAAAGCAGTCAGATATGTGGTTAAATACCATGCGTGAGGAAATGAACTCTCTCCAGCAGAACGAGACGTGGTTTTTAGTGGATAAACCAAAAGACACTAAAATTATTTCCAATCGATGGGTTTATCGCATTAAGTACAATGAAAATGAAGAAATTGACTTTGACGAAACTTTTAGTCCAGTAGCTCGCTTTGAAACTATTCGTGTTGTTCTAAGTCTTGCTGCCAGACAAAAACAACCCTTAAGGCAATTTGAGATCAAGACTGCTTTTTATATGAAAAACTTGACGAAGATATTTACATGCATCAACCAAAAGGTTTCGAGGATGGTTCATCACAAGTCTGTAAGTTGCAGAAAAGCCTTTATGGGCTCAAGCAAGCAAGATGTTGGAATCAAAGATTTACGTTTTTTTTTGCAAAATTTTGGATTTAAGGAGAGTTCTTCAGATCCTTGTTTATACATACACCGATCAAGTGCCGGGCATCTGCTAATAATATTACTGTATGTTGATGATAGACTGATAGTGTCAAGTAAAGAAGGAGAAGAGGCTGATCTTTTGCTTAACAAAATTCCGAGCAAAATTCAGAATAAATTTGAAACAAAAGTGGCCATGACTGTTCGAAATTTTGTTGGATTTGAACTAGATCCAAACCAGTCTCTACCCCCATAGAGCCAGGATGGAGTTTTACAGATTCTCTAGAAATGGAAGAGTCCTTTCCATATCGCGAAATAGTTGGAAGTTTAATGTTTCTCCAGATCGTAACTAGACCCGATATTGTACATGCGGCGAATGGCGAATGTTGCATCAAGAGCACTTGAGAAAACCCCACCGAAGCTCATTGCCATTTGATAAAGCGGATTCTTCGGTGCATCAGCGGTATATACGAGGGATGATGGACTACAGTACAACACTGGAGGTCAATTGTAAGTGTTTTGTGATGCGGATTTCGCGAATGACATTAAAACTCGATAATCGATTGCGGCTATTATTTTCAAATTCGGGAGTGCGGCAGTAACTTTGTTGAGTAAGAAACAACAGTGTATTGCGCAATTTACAACGGAAGCGGAATACGTGAGTGCGGCTATCGCGGCAAAAGATTTAGTTTGGTTAAAATGCATCTTATGTGAGTTACGTGTAGATGTAGTAAAACCGACATTATACATTGACAATCAAAGCGCAGTTAAACTGATTAAGAATCCTGTTTTACATGTACGTAGAAAGCATATCGATGTAAAGTACGATTTTGTACGTGAATTAGATGTTAATGGTAAATTTGATATCATATATGTATCTAGTGATAAGCGAATTGCAGATATATGACAAAACCTTTAGCCATACCTAAATTTGAAGTTTTCCGTTCTGGAGTTGGTTTGGTTACTACAAGTAGTACATAGTCTTACTTGTTTTTGGTCAGCTATACTTTTAAGGAGAATATTGAAGTAGTAAAGTACCGCTGACTAAAAAACAATATCGGATAACTGCTAAGTCGAATTGCAGAATTTATTTATGTCTAGGCGATAGCGGTTTGATTTATATATCTGCATTATGGTATACTCAAGTGTTTTGGGTACATGATATTTACCTCTAGATTTAATCTTTCACAAGCCCGGTTTTTGTAAGTATTAATTTTTTGTTTATAATAAAGTTGTTTTTTACGTGAGTTTATCATAATTTCTCTCTGTACAACCCTTTTAAAATCTCAATACATTGTATCATTCCCAAATATCTTATGGAGCTATCTTGTGGGGTCAACCTTGATAAGCTTTGTCAATATTTGAACCGCAGAATAAGGCTGTTAGGATGATTGCTAGTGCTGAACTCCGGGACTATTGCAGATTGCATTTCATAATCGTTGTGCATATTTTATCAACTTTTAGAAATTCATAGAATTAAAAATAAATTCAGGCTAATCATAGTTATTAAAACCGTTCAGTAGAATTAATTACTAGACCACCTAGATATATCTTCAGTAGGTCATCAAAATTGTACAGCTTCAATTTTATAATAGCTTTCCAAAGTCAATAGAGATCTTCCTATAAACATATATGGGTCGCTGTTCATCAAGAACTCTATTTACTATCTATCAAGAACTCTATTTACTATCTATCAAGAACTCTATTTACTATCTATGGGTATTCGTCTATATCTACAGTTAGTACCTACCCTTAACACACCATAGCGAAATTGCGTTAAATTGTGCAACGTGAAGACATATAATGTAGTCACAAAGGAAAGGAAAATACCGCGAATTCATTTTTTAACAAGCCCAGATAATATCAAAAATTATTGAATAACTAAGGTTATTCACGTCTGAAAGGTGACTAGAGTTTAGATGTTTCGCAAACGTGCATAGCACAAAAACTATAACCTTCGGTAAAAATTTCAGATCAAAATATCCGATAGGATTTTCGATGCCCGACAAGCAAATCATGTTTATTGACATGGCTGGTGTTTTATTTATATGACTGATGTAGGTACTATAATTTAAATTTAGATCCGGTTCAGTGATTATTCATGTTGGTGGTGACTGATTTTAGGTATTTTACGAGGATGTCCTAGTATCCCATCGACTCTTCTCAAGAGAGTTTCTGTGAGTAATTGGCAAAAATGTGCGATAAAAATTGATTGGTATAAAAGATGACAAATTTATATTGCAGCCACGAAACGCAATGAGATCGAAGACAAAGTCATGGTCCAAGTTTGCTCCAGCCCATAAAAGTACCATAAGCTTTGGGTAAATAACCAGAAAATTGTGTTTCACTTTTTATTTTATCTCATGTATTGAGTTAAATGGCCGAAAAATAAAACTCAGTGTTTGTCCTTTTATTGATGATAAGTCAGATCCTGCGGTGTTTGCTTTGTTTGAGAAGATAGCCGCTTGAGTCTTTTCTGCGTTAAACTGGACATTGTTTTCCTCACCTCATTCCACGATGGCGTTGGGAACCAGCAGGGTTCATTGGAGTGAGCGTTATGAATGAAGATATAAGAGTGCTGTCGTCTGCAAAGCTGTAAATAGAATTATTGCTTGTCGTGTCTAAGAGATCGTTGATATAGAGCAGGAACATTGTGAGAGAGAATATACACCCTTGAGGAACTCCGGCATTGATTTTAAATTCCTCCGAGAGATGTCCATCAATACCAACTAGAATGCTTCGATCCCTTAATAAATTAGAAAGCCATAGAAGCAGTGATGATGGTAGTCCAAATGCTGTCAATTTGCTTAACAATCCATCATCCCACATCTTATCAAATGCTTTGGATATGTCGAGAGTCACTGCGCGAGATTCGCTTTGATCCACAGGTAGGTCACGTAAGTCAGGAGATGTTGCTTGCGGAAGCCATGGCACAAAAGATACAAAAATTATAGTGATTCGCTTCATCTGTTTATCAGCGAATTACTTTAGGTTTTTACCTTAAACGATAATTTAACTGCGTCGAAATATTTTTCAAATTAACACTCCATATTAAGTTCGGTTCAACTTAAGATAGTCACTGTATCCTTTTCGCAATAATTTTTTAACATCATTTCTCCTATATTAATTTTAAGTTGCAGCGACCTTCGCCTACCATTTCTCATATATCATTTATTTCTGTACAACTTTTTAGATGAATATTAATTCGTATTTTTTAGTAACCTCGTTCAATATTTGAACATGAATTCTGGAGGAGGAAAGGTGAGAGGAAATGGTCTTGGAAAGTTAGTTGTTTGCGAGTGTAAGATTTATTTGAAAGTGACAAGTTACTTTCAATTCTATAAAATATTATAGATGCAAGTAAACAAATATTACTATAAACTGCCTGTTTACTGCTTCAATACATCACCACAGATTAATAAGCCTTCAAAATAAACGATATAAGAAGTGACTTCACAAATTCATTAGCTGAACATATTTAAATAAATTCATACTTATTTGCTGATTTTATTCTCGACAAACATTAAAACAATTAACTGGTGTGCCAAAAAGGATCATAAACCTCGTCTAGCCGATCCGAAACATAATACTCCTCATTAAAATGCGGACCTAATACATATTAAACTCATCGAAAAAAACTCGCCATTTAATAGGATTAGACACTTTTTATACGTATTCTGTCTAACTTGATGGGGATAAAAAATTAATTTATTGTGTCCTTTCGATCTTTTGTCGGTCTGCAAATCGGTCGTGGTGTCAGTCTAAAATAAAACGGTATACAGGAACGAACAGTATTAGGAAATATCATCTTATTTCCTTTTTATTTCTGTCCAAATCATTAGTTTTCATCATTAAGTTTATAGTTGTATGAATTCTTTGTTAGCATACTTCATCGAATGAACAAGTCGATTTTGTTCCCTTAATATATATTTTACTATCTCCTCTGGCCTAAGATTAACTTCCAATAAGAAAAATCTTCCTTTACATATCCATAGTTGAGGTGACCTTTGTTACTAGATTCATGAATATGCCTTCTTAAATCCACAAGAGTGAACAAGTTGAAGTTATACTAGTAGTAGTAAAAGTGAGAGGGCATGGCACCAAATGATTCCACCAACTCCAGATGATCTATTTTCAGCCCTTATCACCTTCATCTATCATCTCCTCTGGCTTTGGTTAAAGGTTATGCTCAGATCATTCAATAGAACTATGTTATATTACTTTCCATGGAATGTTTTCCTGATTCAAGAAATAAAATGGAAGTTTATCATTTAAAAACAATATTTTTTGAGGCAATGATAATTCTTAAAATTATGATGTTCAATGGATCCTTCTTGTATTAAGATTTGTACCCATTAGATAGGTAATGGCACGTATCTTGGATCCCGAAAATACATCCTATTATTATTAGTAATTAGTATTATCTGTTCCAAATTTCTCATGGATAAGAGTTCCACCTGTTCCGTATTAAGGAAGTGTCTGCCAAAATGGCAAGAATCTAGTATCACTGCTTTTTTGATAAATGGTATTAGAGGGGCTGTTGTTCTTAAGTTGTCCAGATGGTTTACTAGCATCTTCGGAACAATTCCAGTTGTTAAAATTGTTAATGGGTAGATAGATCTTGACGGTCTCCACTTTCAACATCTGTTCGATCCAGATATTTGTTGGTCTTAGTGGCATAGGTGATTTGGAGATAATGGTTGATGGGCACCTCAATATCAATAATATATTATAATATCAGGTCTATTTGCATTTATGTTGATATCTATTCCAATATCACGGCTCCAGTATAGCTGGTGGCTGCTATTTTCTAATACTTCAGCAGGTCTGCCCTTGTTACTTCTGTTAATACAAGTTTTCGGCCTTTAGTCAGTTGACAGTGTATTATCTTTACTTCCTTGTAATGCCTTACAGTATAGACCGCGTAGACCATTTCTTATGGCAAGGGCACACACACTAAAGGCAGCTGGCTTGCTAATTTCCTTAAGAACCGATCTCTGCACGTTGCAGTTGATGGGCACATCTCAGACACATTCACCATTAACGCGGGCGTACCTCAGGGCACAAAACTGCGATACTGACCGAAACGAAAAATCCTGTTTACAGTTTTGCAGATGACAGTACCCTTGTCTCCCAATTTAGATCAGAAAAACCTTTACCAGCGACTGAGACTTATCACCGCAGACAGGAGCAGCTTACAGCAATTAATCAAGACCTCGAGAAAGTTCAAATTTGGGGTGACAGAAGTTTGGTCTAGTTCAATGCAGCAAAGAACCAAGTAGCCACGTTTACCATGAGGGCCAAATCGGCGGGCCCTGATATCATTATGGCAAGATCAACCATTCCTTTATCCTCGACAATCGGACTACTGGGTGTCTCGGTCAACAGCAATATATCCTGGCATGACCACGTTGCTAGCATCGCAAAGTTGGCCTCCCAGAAGCTTGGCGCGCTATTTCGCAACAAAAAACTGTATACACCGTAGCAGTTGCTCTCGCTCAACAAAGCGCAAATAAGACCGTGATTAGAATATTACTCACACCTCTGGGGTGCCACACCGAAGCACACCCTAAAGCTGCTGGATTTCATTCAGAGGAGAGCTGTGCATCTCGTCGGCGACCCGGAGTTGACCTGGAATCTGGATACTCTGGAACACCGCAGATATGTGGCCCTGTTTTACAGATACTTTTACGACAGATGTTTCCCAGATTTGTCCCGCCTCTTCCCGCCCCTGGTAACGCCTGTCAGACAGTCACGACAGACGGCAAGAGCGCACCAGTTCGTCGTACAACTAGAAAAACCTAGAATATCGCTTTATAAGAACTCCTTTGTCTGGCACACTGCATCACTGTGGAACTCACTCCCAGGACATTTGTTTCCCCCTAATTACAACCTACAACTATTCAAGAACCGTGTCAACTCTTCGAGCGCCATAGGATCTCCCTTTAGTGTGTGCACCACTGCCATAAAAAAAAAATAGAATATGCATTAAAACCTAAGAGGAAGAGGATGCGCAACAAACAACAAAGCCAAGCGGCTACTCCAACAGTCAAGCGGTGGCATGCAAAAAATAAACTTCAGAGTTAGTTATGGACTTTCATGAGGCTCTAAACGAGATAGGAAGTCAGCATAAGGTAACCATATCATGGATACGAAGGCTTTCCTACGAAATAGCCCGAGAAGGCGTGTCAAGGTGAATGATTAGACCAGAACCTTTTTGTGGGGTGACCAGGCTTATTGCGAAAATATCTATTAACTTAAAGAGTGGGCAGAAAGAGAATTCTGAAAATGGTGGACACACATACCGGGACAAAGACAGGCCAAGGAAGTTCTGAGAAACTCATCGGCCAAATTAGCAGCTGTTAGAATAATGGTGGCCTTTTACCACTGCACTGCTGTCTGAAAGGGTAAGTAAGCCCGATGGGAGTGGAAGAAAAACGGCGGCTCACGAATTGTGCCAGTGGGAAGGTTTAACGAGAGTGCGTTTCCAGCTGCCCAGCTCAGCCAAACCAAATGTAACAAGTTACACCGAGGAGCCACTATCGAAGCTTTGGAGTGTGATCAGAGAGACAAAACTAGACAATGCTTTATAATATGGAGAGAGTTACTATAGATCCTGTAAATCGCAGTGACAAATAGGCCGAAGTGCTACTCTTTCAAAACTGAAAATCTGTAAACCTGCAAATTCCCGTAATATGTTCTAAATTCTCATTAACTGCCCCGCATCTTCCTAATTTCACAACGGCTTCAGGCTCTTTTATCATGTACTTCCGGGAGATGTTAGTGGACATGACACGGTCTCGGATTGCTGACAGTCATTGGTTAGAGGCCTCACTATCTATTGCTTCTTGATCGAGATGATATGGATGAGTTCCATGCTTCTCCTTTTGTTGCTGATTGCATGGGTTTGGCCATCTATTACATATTCCCGGTCCCTTAGGTGAAGTAGAGTGCTTTTAAAATCTGCCTTACCTACGGTTTGGGACATGGCTTTCTCATTAGGTTTTGTGTGGAAGTATTGCCGCAGTGCATTGATCTAAGCTCGATATAGCCATTTTATATCTAATATACCAATTGCATTCATCTTTAGGGGCGGCCTAATTCGTTACCCAGATTTGGGATATTTAACCTTGCTTGAAGTTGAGACCGTTCTTTCCAGGTGAATAATAATTTCTGCATTTCTGATGCCGATGCATGATTTTCCATTGAAAGGTCTAAAAAATATTGGCCAATAATTATATGATGTATATATTGAAACTTTAAAAACAATCGAGGTATTAGATGATGATGATAATGAGTATGATGAAGCAAAACTAGATGGTCTTATGTACAAAAGAGCTTGTAGAGAAAATTGAAAAGCAACAGCTTTTGATGAATATTATGATGAAAAATATGTTTTAATATACCTTATCAATTAAGGTATATGGAGTGTTTATTACATATATCATCACTTCTTACTGAATCTCGTACTTATAAATTCTAGAAAATCTTCATTCAACTGATTTAAAAAAACAAACAAGATTGTATCTTTTATAAAAATCGTAAATTAAATTATCAACCTTTAACCTAAGGTAAGTGACTGAAAGGTCCTACGGTTTTTATTATTGTTGGCGCCACTGTGCGCAGCAAGCTGGTAGCTCCACCTCCTCAACATCTTCCTCAAATATATCCATAATAGTGAAGTTCCGCTTTGTCGTTTGCGTGTGACGGTCTTGTTTTGAAAACTCTCAATACCTGTAAGACACATACTTCTATACCACATTGGCATCTTCAGTGTCTGGTAAGCACGTACTTCTAAAAACGTACTATTTAGCATACGCACATGTTATTTATATTTCACTTGTTCAAGGGAAGCATCCACCCATGAAGATTTATAATTTTTTTTTGTAGTGATGATTCTGGGTACGAGGAAAAGGCATTACGTTGTCGTGCGGAAATTGAAGAAGAGGAAAAAGACGCATAGTCAATAATGGACACTTCTGTCGTCGAATCAGTTTATGAACTTATTGTAGATAGTTTAGATTCAGAAAACTATTCTGACGATAATGTTTCCGTACCGCCATCGCCACAAAGACGCGAGGCGGTAAACATAACAGTGGCCGGTCTCAATAACAATCTCACGTGATTGTGCTGCATTACCATATATTTAGAGCAGCGCGGGTTTAAATGGAGTACCAAGGAGCAAACTGCAAACGGGAAAGTATCTGAGCATAAAATCATTCCTGGAATGAAAAATTTAAACGCAAAAGTTTTAACGATAAATCTCTAGTTGCTTTAACTGCTTTTAGGATTTAGTCAAGATTGTTAACTAACAAAATGTGAAAAATAACATTTTCCATAGTATTATTTAAAAAGCCAGGAATTGACCAGGGAATCGTGAAAACCCAAGTAATCGGTAAAAAGGGCCTCGTACTCAGTTTACACATATAGGAAGTACCCATATTCGCGTGTTCCCAAAACTACTTACAGTACCAAATTTCAAGAAAATGCTTATTGTTTTGATTTCGCAGAAAAAATTACAATAATTAAGTTTAAAGAATACATAACTACAACAACAAAATTATTTATTTATCTGTGTTGTATATTTTTCACAGGTTTAGTTTATTTATTGTAAGACGATAACATGGGATGGTTCAGGCCAATCAGGACCAAAGAAATATTGCGTTCCTACAATATAAACAGCTGTCAACATTATTTGATTCTATAAATTGGCAGCACGCTTGATACTGTCTGTCTGCACTTAAATGACCACGAGACAATGTTGCCAACGTACATTAATTTTGTTCCCCTAAACGCAGAAATTGCTGTCTTTCCAAAAAAATTCTGCATAGAGTTTTTATAAAACAATTTCGCTATTTCCATAAATAATTCAGTTTTCACATTATCAAGTCTTTATGCAACAGATAACTTCTCAGTTCTTGTATGCCTTCAAACAATTATCTCTCTTCTGACTTTTCCGTAAATGATTGTAGATTGTAGACAACCATCCAGCTAATCCAATATATCACTGAGTGTGGATCGGCAGCACCCTTGATACCTGCATCTGAACTTCAATATCAATAACCTCGAGACAGTGCTGCCAACCTTCGATTTTTTTTCCTGTCTATTTATATGTTGCAAGGGAAAATGAAGAGTAAAATAATTAATCTGATTTTATGCACTTTAGGCTTTAAAATTACGTGAAATTTCAGTGTTTACAAAAAAAATCGAGCAAGTAGACCCAACTAACCCAACCTAGCCTAAAATTTAAATTTCGTGACTTTTTGGTGAAATTCTCTCTATGGAGGTACTTGACCTCTCTTTGATATTAGCCTACATAAGGAGAACTCTAGCCCTGTTTGGCAACACTGCGGCTGGAATTAAAGCAATTTTTGTAAATAATCTAAGGGGCAAGTTTAGCCAGAACTAACTCGATAATTTGACTGGGCGTTGATAAACTGGCCATTATAGCGCTCTTTGTTGGTGCCTTTAACTTTAATGCCCTCAACAACTGACTTCGTAGGGTGCTTCGTGTCGCCTTGTCCAACATTTCATACGCTAGAACTAACCCAACCCAAACTACACAATTTATATGGAAATACGGAGAGGCCATCCTGTATCATAAAAATGTACCAGTCCGGTCAAGTGGTACCGATTATCCATTATATCTAACACACATGATAGCGGAAACACCTGTGTGAACACCTACGACAAACTAAAGTTCATTGATAACTGTTTTACTATGAAGGTTAAACCGCCACGCCGCGTTCGGCTGATTACGTCATCGACCGCGTGGTCTAGTTTACGGAAAGCGAGGAACCGAGCGCTCCCAATGACTGGGTTTACATCGGCTGGAGTGAAAGTGTATCGCTGAAAGTGAGATGGTTTTATATTTGATTAGTCTGCAGGGAACGGGGTATTCCCTAGGTTTTTCAGATTGATCATATAAATAGGAAAGTTTCCACTGTAGTCTGATCATAATGGCGTAATATTACAAGTCCTGAATGATACCGTGAACTTTATGGTGTGTAAAGGTGTATAAGAACTTAAAAAATTTGGTTGTCTCAATTTAGATGATAACCACGTGCATCGGCTCCGTAGCCACTACCGGTATTTAATAAGTTCGGTCGACGACAACTCTGAATACATGTTTGTTTTACCCGCTTGTTATATTACAAGCTTTAATATACTTACTTACTATTGCTTAAATATGTAACAATCTATATGTTAAAATTAAGGAATAAATATCCACTAAACTATGCTTAGCTTATTCCTTTGGCAGCTGGAATATAGAAGCTGGTCATATGCCTAATTCACTCAGCCATTTGTGGTTTTATTCTTTTTAAAGGCATGGGTTAAAGTTTATGGCAGCTAGAGCGCCACTAAATATTTATTCTACGAAATTTATTAGAAATTCTATGTCTCTGAAAATCGGATAATAAAATTTAGAAAAAATACCCTGTGAAAAAGTGTAAAAAAAATTGAATGAGAATGAGTTATAGCCTAAATACAGTTGCCAAAATAAACACCAGGAACCCAAACAACCAGTTTATTAAAAAAATACAACTTGGGTAGAACAATCTACTTTCTTAAAAAATAGAAAATTTTCTGATTACTGATGGTTAATATTATGCTAAAAAAAATTATGGAATATCACTTATGCCACAAGTGGTAATTAATGTTCAAATTACAATTATATTAATTGTTATGTTAATTAGGTTTCATCTTGACACTTTAACACTAGAAAATACAACAATCAAGTATGAATTAAAGGATTTAGGCCTGGTACTCACTGCGATTAAACTTCAAATCAAAAAGTGGCGCTAGTTATGGTACTTTGGCAAGTCTCGGATCAATTTCTTAACATTGCTAATTACTATATAAAAATCTCAATAAATTACCTCGATGCTAATAATTAAAGAAAGGAGTTATCTTTTAAAGAATATTAGTTACTATTGCTTAAATATGTAACAATCTATATGATAAAATTAGGGAATAAATATCCACTAAACTACGCTTAGCTTATTCCCTTGGCTGGAATATAGAAGACTTCCAAAATGTCTTAAAAATGCTACACTAAAAGATATTTACTCTATAAAAATATATAGAAATAAATGTAGCCGCACCAAGTAAGGAAAATTGAGCTCAATTGACCGATATAAAGGCGAAATGTTCAATAATAAGGTTTAAATAAGTTAAATTAAATATCTGCCATGGGTTTTACAGATAGATATAATTAACTTAATATGAGTGGTATAACCGCCCTAATTGTACCATATAAATTTAGATAATATCAAGAGAGGAAACGGTAAAAGAATTACATTATATTAGAGGACTGTCTCTTATTAAAATCACTAAATAAGTTCAGCGAACTAAAACTCAGTATCTCTGGAAGTAATATTTCCAGTAGGTGCTTTTCGGTAGATTATATTTAGTCTTTTCGCTTGAAAAAAGGTAATAGCACGATAAATCAAGAACAAAGCGCAAAAATATAGCCGTGCTGATTTATTATTAATTGAAATCGATCCTACCAGACTTGACGATGTGTTTTGTCCTCGGTAATTGGAAGACCTAGACAAGGTACCAGTGAGAATAACCAGGCTACACTAAACTCTCTGTCTAGTCCAAGCTAGAGAAGACGGCTGGGCGCCTACTCAGATACGGAAGGCCCCAAGCAAATGGACAATGGTCCCTCGGAAAGATCCGGGTGAAAATGGAATTTTTTTATAGCCCTGTTACTTAGAAGCACTTGCGAACGTAAATTTTAAAATAAAAGGGTTGTCACACCGTCTTTCACACGATGTTTCAAAACAGCATAGTCAATATTTTACAAAAGTTATGCATTACTGCGCTGTTTAAGTTTAAAAGAAACTATCTGGGCACCATCAACCAGCAGGTTTATCAGCAACACGGCCGGCCCTTCTCGACGGGAAGCTCAAGCGAGAAGACCTTCAATTACAACTTCCTTCGATATATCCCATTTTCATGCGCATCCTCGGAAGGCGCTTGCTGTCTCAAACGGGTCGGAGTACTAAAATCCACTCGTAATAGTAATGTTGTGATAATCGATACCACAATTTAACGGATACACAGAGAAAATCGCGATATAATATTCGGATACCATTACAACGTTACAAACTAACAACAAAAACTCTTGGGGTGAATAGAAACATCTTTTTTTCTATACACCTTAACTTAAATATCTCTTTTTTTGTTTGTTTTAAGGCTATGCCACCTATGCAAATGATCCTCGTAGCAAAATTTCGAAATATACCCCTAAAGAATTTGAAGCTGCGCTTAATGGAATAAGATTCGGAATGTTTTACAGAGACGGAAGCAAGAAGCGCAAGATATATTATTCATAATACTAGGGAAAATTAGTACACTGCCTTTAGATGCTTCAAAATAATTTAATAAGATATGTTTCTCTACATATG